>CM030844.1:821024-846024 GCA_018105865.1 Metaphire vulgaris
TGATGATGATGATTATTATTATTATTATTATTATTATTATTATTATTATTAGAGGAATACACCACATTTTTGTTGATGATGATGATGATGATGATTATTATTATTATTATTATTATTATTATTATTATTATTATTAGAGGAATACTCCACATTTGTTTTTCTGGATATTTGATTCTTCTGATTTTTTTAGATTGCTATTTTCATGAGTCCCTGCTTTATTTTCTATTTTTTCAGAATTTTCTTTTAATGGTTGCATACATTTGAGTATAATACTGAATATAGATTTTCTGTGATTGTTCACAGGGTGACCTTGACTGGTGATGTTAATTTGCCTCTGCCAGACATATGTAGTTCACAGCCAGCCCTTGGCAGTAGGAACCACTTGGCTGATGGCAGACAGGGTAGAGTTATACACCACACAGTGACTTTCACTGAACCAGATGGGACCCATCCGGCAACGTCATTGGCAGCCACGAATTCTGCTGCGAGATTTGCACCACGTTCCATAGGTGGGTTTTCTAGATCTATATGTAGATTTCGCCTAGTTGTTCTCAGATGAGTTTACCGGTACAACTGCAGGAATGAAGATTTCGTTGAAAAACTTGCTTGCTATAGAAATTTTTATTTACAATTCAGTCTGGACATTAATATATTTTTTAGTGTACCTGTTTTATCAGTGATCGTTTCCTTTCCATCAGATGTTGCTTAATGTGCTGCACATGATATTTGCTGGGCATTGAGATGATGCGTCATAAAATGATGAATAGATATCTAATTGGTTTCATTGGCCACAACTTGTAGTACTTCAATTTGCAAATAATCTCGTAGAACAATGTGGAGCGTAGTAAATTGTGTGTCATGAATGTTGCTTGTATAACACAAATGTTTTGTTTTGGTGGTAATAATAATAATAATAATAATAATAATAATAATAATAATAATAATAATGAATTGAAAGTGAAGTAATGCATGCGTGTATGCATACTATTATAACGGCATTAATGACGCTTGGTAAAGATTTTTTGGTTCATTGTGACAAATGTTGTTGTAGACATGTCATCGCCTTCCCACTCGACCACTTCCTCTAGTCAATGTCTTGCTTCTGCAGAATCAGATTCTTGTTGTCAGTGCATGACACTGTGTTGTCAACGAGTTGTCAGGTGGTCTTTGTCACGTTTTGCCAGGAATGTTTACGGTCCGTGCCTGCAACAAACTCCTGTCAAGGTTTGATCATGGTTTTTCTCTGTGAAGAGAAAACAGTTGGATTGACAGTTGATTTCTTGTTTTTACTTCGGCGACTTCTAATAATTTCAGAACATATTCTACCACAAACTATTAAGACCAGATTTTTTCACAAGACTGTTGATATATGAGCCATATAGCGTGCGCAGTTTTGCTCGATTGTTTGCTCATGTGCTTATTTGGTTGTATTCTTGTCCGAGCTAAATTTTTGGTGTCTTTGTAGGTTGTTGTGATATGTTTGTTTCTGATCTGCCTCGTGGCTGGCATAGTTGGAACCGTTAGGATAAAGGATGGTCTGGATCTGACGGATATTGTTCCGCGTTTCACAAAAGAGCACAAGTTTCTTGAGGGGCAGTCGAAATACTTTGGATTCTATAACTTCTTTGCTGTTACTCAGGTACTACTTCGAAAAACAGTTCCTTCGACGACAACTTACTATACTTATTTCATCACCATAATAATATTAACGTGTAATTTTGGGTTTTAAAGATAGGCATTTGCACGTTGACCTGTTGCATTAATGTTGTTTATGCAAGTTGCAAAATGGTGACCATAACCATGCCTTGAACAGCTTATGCATGCACACACACAGTCTGCTCCTTTGTGCAGAAGCTGTTTTGCATTATTTCTGTCTTTCATAGAATCTTCTTCTCTTATGGGATCCAGTTGACATTTTTACGAAGAAAGCATGACATATCTTGTCCTCCACTAAGAGAATCTGTTTTGCTTTTAAATTTTTACCCTGTCTTATGATGTTGAATGCACTGCCTTTTCGTCCAGAAATTTGTTTTCTCTGTGTGTGGCTTGCGGGTATGGATTGCATCTGGTATTAATAATGCTTTCTCTCGTGGCTTTCTTTCATCTCTTTTCTGGGATATGCTGCAAAGTGTAAGCAATCTGTAGACTTCATATAGAAAAATAAATTACACAAATGTTTTTTAATCTAGGAGGATCTTTCTCAGGGAATCTTAGTGGTTTTAGAACAAAATTGTTTCTTTATCATTAACAGATGTGTAGGAAATAATTTTGGTAGCTGTTGATGTGAGGCTTTAAGTTGTGAGGTTAGGAAATGGGATCCTTTGATGTGTTACTGACTGCAATCTTACTTGTTATAGCAATTATTCATTATGCACTGCATACAACTGAAACTTTTTGCTTTTATATATCGAAAACTCTGGCATTTTACAATACAAGTTTAATAAGATGTTAACATTTGTGTTTACTTTTCATTTTCAGGATAATTTTGATTATGCATCGGCCAAGAACCAGGAGCTGATGCATTCTTACCATCAAGCATTTCAACATGTTGATAAAATTATCAAATCTGAGTCGGGAACTTTACCTGACTTTTGGTTGCAGTCATTTAGATTGTGGTTACTAGGTGAGGATAATCAGATTAGCATGTCCTGGGCAGGTCAGAACACAGTTGTTATTTTGCACCAACAGCTGTCAACAACTTTTGTGCAGTGTTCAATGTTGCTAATTTTATGTATGACACCTGATCTTGTACCTAGACTAGTTTATAAATATATTTATTTACTTCAAGCATAATTTATTCTGTTTCAATGAAATTATTGCATTAAAATTTGCATTTCTTGCATTCCTTTGTAAAGTGCTCTTGACTTTAGCTCCAGTTATGTTACTGCTCTATATAAACTATAATAATAATAATAATAATAATAATAATAATAATAATAAAAGTTTGCCACTGAAGATAATTATGAATTCATTTAGAAATTTATTATTATTTGTGCAAAAACGTCTTGGAATGATATATTACTTTGCTGCTGAGAAAAGTGGTGAAACAGTGCGTAAAATAAACTGATTTAAAGGCAGTGCTTATAAATCAACTGAAAATAGCTCAGTTTCTTCAGTTGATTATAAGCACTGCTTTTAAATCAGTTTATTTTTTGCACTGTTTTGCCATTTTCTCAGCTGTGAACTAATTAACTTTTAAAGCTTTTAGACAACGCTACTGAATTTGTGTGAACTGGTTTCTTCTAACAGTTCAGTTATTACACATATCAGATAACTAGAATTAGTTATGCTTTGAAATTTATAATCAGTAACTGCACAGCTGTACTGCTGTTTGTAGCCTCTTGAGCGCTTTCTCTGTAATATGGTTATTATTATTTGGTCGATATTCTTTTTGTATTAATTTACAAATTTGCATTTAATTGATTATTACAGAAATCCAGAAGGCATTTGATCAAGATGTGGCTGACAGGCGTATCGTTCAGAACGGCTCTTTTGCAAATTCTTCGTCCAGTGGTCGTCTTGGTTACAAGCTGATTGTTCACACTGGAAAATATGATGATCCTGTTGACAGAAAACGGGTAAATACATTCTTGTGCATTTGCCTATATTAGAGAATTTGGACATTTTGCCTACTACTGTGCCAGAATATCTGGCATTGGGGCCGTGCAACGGGAGCCTCCCCACCTATTCGGATCAGTCCCGGTTGTGAGATTCGACCAAAACCAGTGAGTTGTTGGGAGTGGGGGTGGGGGATATTATTAGAAGATCGAGGAGACGCGCCAGACTGTAAAGAGCAGGAAAATGTCGAAGTGCCTGCCGCCCGTAACCATACCGCTGATATTTGGATATGCAAAGCATTATAGTACATTGCAGTAATGACCCTCTTTTTGTAGTGTGAACTTTTCATCATGTGAACCTGCATAAAATATTTTGCTTCAGTGAAGCTAGGTCTATAAAAAGAATTCAGTTAACTTTTTATGATTTTTTTCCATTATTTATAAAGGCAGTGGCCAAGGTAAAACATGGCAAAAAGCGAATATCCAAAACAAGCACAAATGGTGCTTATTATTCATTAACCGATAAATCGATCGAATCTGATCTGACCTTAAACTTCTATAGCGCCACTTCCTAATGCATCTTGTGATTTAGTTTGGCACTATTGTTCTATATATCTGCCAAAGCTATATGCAAAATTCACTCATCTTTTACTGTATTCATGTCTAGCTGTTTAATGTTTCATTTAGAATTGTATTACTCTACAACTTGCTCTATAATTTAGATGTGCATATTAGTTTATTAATTTCCCAACTGTTGATTTTTATTAAACTATTATTGTCTTTCAAGCTATAAAGGGGTAAGGTAGACAAATTAAATGAAAGGCATTTGTACTGTATCCTGGTTTTGATATTGCATATCTAGGTAGTTGATGGGCGATTGGTTGATTCGAAGGGTATCATTTTTCCGCCTGCTTTCTACATATACCTCACTGCGTGGACATCTAATGATCCTATGGGATATGCGATGTCTCAGGCAATTTTCAGGCCCAAGCCTCGTGAATGGATATTCGACGACAGTGACCTTAAAATCCAAAGTAAATTGATATTAATTGTTCTTGAATGCTTCTTCTGAGCATAATTTGTTGCCTTTTATGTGATGCATTATCCTATTTATACTGAATAGATTATATAATGTTGATTCTGTAGTTTGTCAAAGGTTGCAGTTTTTACATACAGGCTCAATTTATCACACAGTGATTCAAAAATGTCATTTAGTTTTTGTTTTGGTAGTTTCTCTGGTGAATGTTATTAGAAAACATTAAACTTTCATTTGGAAGATGAAGCGAACTTATTGCACCAAAAAGTTTGGCCTGTTGTGGTTAGGTGAAAGTCGTAATGATATGAGCAGCACGATTGTTTGTCCGCACTCTTTTGCTTACTTGCCTTTGTATTTGTTGCAGTTCCAAGATCTCAGCCGTTGCAATACGCGCAGCTTGCGTTTTACATGCACGACCTGGGTGACACTCAGTCTATCACTGCAACAATCAAGGTAATTTTATATCTGCCAGAAGCTGTCAGTTTACAACAAATTTAAGGCATCATCTGCATCAGACTTTTTAACTGCTGTGCGGTTTTTATAAGTTAACATTTTAGCTGTTTATTGAATGAAATTTATTGACAAAGATGGTTTTGTTTTGTTTAAATTGATTTTGAAGAGCAAATTTTAAAGCATTATTATTTTAGGGGGTTGTAATAATGTATTACTTTATTGTTAGAATTAATTTATAATTCTAATATTCGGTACATGCAGTAAGTTAAGTGACAGGCTGTCAAATAGGTAAAGTGAAAATTTTAAAAGCTGTTTTGCCATTTTGATGGAAGGTTTTTGGCATTTTGTATATTGACACTGTCTGTCTCATCGGTTGTAATATTTTCTGTGAACAGGAGATCAGGAACATCTGTGACACGTTTTCTGAAAAGGGCCTTCCAAATTTTCCAAGTGGCATTATCTTCACATACTGGGAACAGTACATTAATCTTCGCTTCTTCCTGATGCTAGCTCTTATTTCAGTTCTTGCTGCAGAATTTATTGTCATAACTATCGTTCTCGTGAATCCATGGGCAGCTGTCATTGTTGTAAGTGTTCTATTATTGGTGTTCTATTACGAAGTGTTCTATTATTATTCAAGAAGATCATGCAGCCTTGTAACCTTTGTAAATGTGTTGCTTTTTTCAAATGCTCTTAAACTCCTGTTAAATCTTAAATCATTTGCTTGTTTTTCCATAAGGTAATAATTATATTAAATGATGTAACTCTCTACGATGTGCTGTTTTTAAAAAATCACAACCTATTTTTAAAAGACCAATATTTTATATAAAAGGTAATCATATGAAAAATTGTATGTTTAGACTATATTTTAAATAATGATGTTTGCATTTCTGTGTGGCAATAATTATTTTATATTTTTGTCTGAAATTTTGAGCAACATATATTTTAAAATATTTACTCTGTAGGTAGTTGTCATGGCAATGGTTGTCGTGGAGTTGTTTGGCTTTATGGGTCTTTTCTCCATCAAGCTGAATGCCATTCCAGCTGTGATATTGATTGTGACAGTTGGTGTCAGTCTACAGTTCATTATTTACATTACTATGGTAAACAAAAGACACATTTTCCTGTGTTACGCAGAATTAGAATGCTATTTATAAAGCCATAATGCTTTCCACTGCAAAACACAGTTTGAAATTGCACGTTGCCTATTTAGACATATTGGGGTCATTACTGATTTAAGCATTCCATTATGAGACTGCAATGTCAAAGAAATTGGCAAGAGAAAACATGCGTGCAAGGGTTTAAATTGCTTAATTGGAGTCACTTAATACATAATTAATTTTGTATATTCTGAAAGTTTGGTTTATATTGTAAAGGGTTTCCTGACATCGACTGGAAGTCGGAATAGGCGAATGGTTTTGGCATTGGAGCATTTCTTTGCACCAATTTTCCACGGTGCAGTTTCGACGCTGGTCGGCATCGTGATGCTCTGCGAATCGGAATTTCACTTCATCTTCAAGTGAGTGCGGATATTGAATAATTGCAGCGCCTTTGTTTTGTTTTTAAATTTCTGGGATTCGTGCACTTTTCTTTTCTGTGCACTGTGGTGAAAATAAGACAGCAGCAGGCGGTCATTCATAAGCATTGACACGAGGTACAACATGCAGCTATTTTGCAGTATTGGATCTGAACCTTGGATCTTTCCAAAAGCTGTTCAGTTTCCAATGCAACCGGATCTTATGCATTTCCATCGTGCATTTGTCTGTTTTTTAATGGTTTTTGCACATTTGCTTTACGTTTGTTTGCTTAGCGTAGTAGTGTGTGTGTGTGTGTGTTGTGTGTGTATGTATTAATGAACCTAGTGATTTTCCCTTGATTTTCTGGACGGGGTATTGAGCTTATTTGTGTGCTTTCATTATACAAATGAATCCTGCTGTTTTTGCCTTCTGTCAGATTTGACTGCATTCTCCATTTTGTGAGAGATGGTAAACATCTGCCGTGATCCCATGCATTATCTGCTAATTGTGGTCATATGCAGTTGGGTTATGGCTTGCGGTGGGGTCTCTTGTGTTTAGTGTCTCGGGTCATATATTTATTATTTTCTAAAGAGACGCTTTACTGTGCAATGCAGGATCTCTCCTGGGTAGGGGCGGTTTGTATACATTCCATGGCATAATAATAATACTGGTATGCTACTTTCCCATTTAACTGTGTGCTGATGGTTTCTGTCAATGCGATGGCTGAAGTTCATACAGTACTTCGCACCAGGAGAGTAAAATAAGCAAAAGAGGCATACGTTGCTGCAGATGTGCACTGCTCATCAGCAATTTTATTTATATTATTTGCATTTCAATATATTTGTTCATGTCACGCTGAGTACCACCCAATTCTAATTCTATGGCGGACAAAATTTTAAAAATACAATGGTTGTCTTTTTTAGTTTTAACACTGTTGTGTTTTGAATTGTGTCTGTACTGCCTGTTTACTGTGTTAGTTATGGACGGTGAATATCATGATACCTGATTATGACATACCTGATTATGAATTTTTGAAATTTATGGCTGACGGATGAGGTCTTAGACATGTCAGGGAATAGCTTTGATTTTTAATTACTTTGTTTTGTGAACCACTAATTCTACGTACAACACCACGTTTTGGTGACGGTTATTTAAATGACATGACATTCTTATACAATTTCTGTTTTTAATGATCTCCCCAAATTTCCCATTTACCAGCAACTTTCTTGTGAGTGCATGTAGAAACAGAAGAGGTGCTATACAAATGCCACATTACATTACATGTAACCTTCTAAGACCATACAGTATTTAAAGACTATTTCCTATTGTCTGATGTATTTTTTAGAGACTCTTTCCTATTTTCTGATGTATTTTGCTTTGTAGTGCCTCTGTAATTGTAGTTGAGACACAGGTAAAAATGGTGCATTTCTATCCCATTTTTTCATTGTAGGTATTTCTTTGTGGTGCTGTCAGCCATGGTCATTGTTGGCATGGGCAATGGGTTGGTTCTTATTCCTGTCGTACTCTCAGTCATTGGTCCAAATGCAGAGGTATAACTAATTCACAATATGTTTCATTTACCATATTTTTATGGAATGAGGTCATACCATACAGTAGATGTAACCTTATTTAATTTTAAATCTGATTTATTATTATTATTATTATTATTATTATTATTATTATTATTATTAACATACTGATTAATGTGGTAACTCGTTCAAATGAACTGCGTGAACACATTACAAAGTTAGTTGCTTGTTGGTAATTTGCAGTTCATGTGTGTATGTGTGTATCAGGCTGATTAAAACGATTTTCTTGGCCATTGGCCATTGTATGACATAGATTCTGGTTGTGGTCACTGTAGGTCATTCCAGCTAATGATGCTGAGCAGCTATCTCCACCATCACCAAAGCCTCTCGCCAGGCCCCGGACCGATGGGGGAAGGGGTCCACGATGCCCCACGGGAAAGAGAGGCCTTCCGCGAATGCAGCCGGTCGATCCGATGTCTACGATAACGGAAGAGAGCTCCCAGTACAGCTCCGCCATTTCTGTGGACATCGTTCCCGAAGTGGTGATCAAAACATCTAAGCCGGGCCGCAGTCCGACCGTCACCTTCACCACCGCCTCGTCGTCCGTCTCGGGAATCGAAACCCAAGATAACAAGGACATTTGTTCTAGCGAAAACCACTGCTGCTCCTGCAGTAGGATGAGGGTAAGAAAAATCGTCATCGTAGTTGCTCTTTACTAATTAATAATAAGAGATGCTTGACTGCATTTTATCCAGAATTTCGTCACTCAGTCAGACAACCAAGAAGCAGGCACTTTTTAAATAACATTATACGACAATTCTCTTAGTTTCAGTCAGTGGCCAATTCAAAGAGAAATTGTGGTAAAATTATGTCTGTGTTATTTTTATGGGCACTGTAGTCAAATCTTATGGATGATGTAATGCATTTTCTTTATTGGGGGTTAAAGGAACCAAATATGAATGGACTGATGGATATTTATTATGGAGCGGTGTTTCTGTCAAAACAGGCAAGCATCAGTCTCTTTCTATTATGAATTAATTAATTAATTGTTAAACATTTTGTGATTCTGCTCGAAAAGACTTTGATTAATTTAGTTGGTCCTTTTGTTGTTTTCCAGTCACACAGTCATCCGGTTACAGAATCTTCCGTGCTTCCTTCCAATCAGCAGGTGACCAGAATTGTCGCCACGACGCGAGTAAAGGTTGAAGTTCACACACCTGGTCCAGGTAGGTTTGAAGATCAATATTTTGCAAACAGCATTTTTTAAAGGTATTTGTTAGGCTGTAGGGCCATTTTAAGTATCGAGTGCAAGAGCTGATTAGGTAATAGTTTTGTGATCAGTTATTTTTGAATACAGGTTGTAATATGATGCAATGTATGTTGATTTGAAAAATGTAAATATTTATTGTATTTTCCATTTCTTTTTGATGGAATATGGTTATTTTCTTTAGGAGTAGTCAGTTATTTGCCCGAATACAAAAGTAAAAAGAGGAAACGTCAAGATCCTGTTAACACAAGTGGAATTACAAGTCCAGGCTTTGGCTCAAGCAGCTCTGAATCATAACATAGAGGAAAGAGGGTGACTAAGTGAGTAGATATCTATGTGGCTATTTATAATTTGGAGTGTTGTAAAATCTTTGCAAAGAAACTGTCCAAACGTACTGGTAATTAATAGAACTGTTTATAAACGTAATTAGTACCCTTGGTATTATTTTAATCAGTGTAGTTCCTATTTCAGCACACTCCTAATTTATTGTGCTCTTGTGTAGCTTCTAGCAATTGGCCATTTTACTTATGCTTAAATTCAGAAGAATACAGAATTGCTTAGACATCTTATTTTGCTAAAAGAACAGATTAGGTATTTTCTTTTCTATGCATATTTAGACTTAAGAATAGCTGAAAGTGTTTGATTATTACTTTTCCAAAGAAAATCTTTGATAGAATTTTTTCTTGAATCTCTTATTTCTTGCTGGAATCTAGAGTACTGTGCCACGATGTTGGCTTTAAAGATGGTGTCTCTGCAGATCTGAATATTACAGAAATGGGGAGCAGTTTTGGCTTTGCTTGATTCTCTTGCCTTATATTTTTTTTGAATCCACTCACTAAATGCCCCAATAGAAAATTAGCAAACATACTTGCGTATTTTTGACGCTCGCTAGTTGCCGGTTGGTGTTTTGAATAAAACTTAATGCTGTCATGTTGTTTTGTTGCAGCTCGACATTACCTCAATTCAGGAAAGACTAAAAGTGCAAGCTTGTCTGGTGCTATAAACTGTTATGAAGCTGTACAGATTACATGTATATTATTCTATTTATGAATTGACTACATAATATATGTATATGTATATATATGGTGGACTGTAACATGACTGCAATGGTCAGTAATGATGCTAATTAAGAAAATTATGTTGTTGTTGTTGTAACAAAAAACGTTTGATGAAATTGAAGCCTACAAATGCTGGGTTTCATATGTACGTTGTATCAATTATATTTGTTGGTCGTGTAATCACCACTTTCTTAGCATAATAATCAAGGGCAACAAACCAGGCCTGAGGATGTGAAGAAATCACTTTATGTGAACATTTCCATTTTGTCATGTATAGTCTCTTATTGTATAAATAGGAATGCTTGGTTCTGGCAAATATTCGGTTATATTCATACCAGCAAAACACCGTTATACTTCTTTCTATGGCTTGCTCATGTTCACTTTGTGGAGAGGTAAATTTTAATGCAAGCATTTTATTGCTTTCTCACTAATTCACATCTTTGATTGTTGCTTCGATTGTAAAGTCAGTCACCTCTCTTACATCATAGGTTTTAACATGTTTCTCTATGATACTCCGTACTCTGCTTAGTGAGCAAAGATCAACACTTTGTACTTGATATTCAACGACCATTTTCATTTAACTTGACCAATTGAAATAATTCCGTTTCCAAAGAAAACACCTGTTATAAAGAAAATTTGTTCCTTGAACCTACGTGCAACATGTATGTCGTATGTCTTAAGTGCCTAAGTGTTGATGTTAAAGTCTTCCCTGTGTGCAGAGGAATATTAGTTTTTAGGGAGATGTTCATCTTTAGATTTGTGTTTAACAAATATTTGGATCTGTATAAAACAGTTTCATTGCAATTAAGACATGAATGAATTTGACACATTTATCTTTTTCATTTAACTCTTATCTGTTCCGGTTTTGTTGACATTTGACTGCCATTTAATTTTTGAACGTACTGCAATTGGTTTAATAAAAGTTGCTGGGAGAGACTTTTAATGAATAATTGTCACAAGTGTTAAGTGACTTCCTATTCGAAGGTTGTCCAGTCTCTCTGATAACATGGGCTGCTCCACTGATTGGAAAACAGTTTTGGGGCCACAGATAATCAGACCAGAAGCAGGGCAGAAATGTCGGGTGTAACAGCCGTCTCCGTATTCATTGTCAGAAACCTTTCTCGCATGGCTGTCTGGTTATGGAATTAGGATGGTCAGTTGCAGTGGCAAACAAGAATATAATTGAGCATCCATTCGCTAGGTGGCCTGGCCAGTGGTCACTTTAATTTAGACTCCGGGGGGACTGGCAAGGCCGGGGGGGAGAAGTCGACTCGAAACAAGCCTAACAAGGCTGCTGTTAGTTGATATACACTGTACTATGCCAAAATTTCTGGGGAATTTGAAATTCCCGAGAGAAAAAGGTCAATTCCCCGGAAATGGCCTAGATTAAACCTCTGCCTGACCAATCGGCTCTGAGGTTGGCCACCAAAATTTCATTACTATTGCAAGATAGGCACTGATCGCTCCCCGTCTTATAGACTCCCTGTTTTGAGGTGGCAAGTGATCACGTGATTTATTAGTAGATTTGAATTTTGTAAACGCTCCTTTCACCAAGATCTGCTTCCGGTTTAGACGTTGCTTAGCAACGAAGTCAAGTATCAGTTTTCGTTGTGGACATTCGGAGATGCTTCGAAATGTCTCGAACTTTGCTTTGTAAACAAAAATTAGCGCTTCCGCAAGTCATCTGAATTTCGATCTTTGCAAAAATTTTATGCACAAGTCTTAAACTGAATTAGGCCCGACGGTTAAATCTTAATTTCAAAACAAGATCAAGAGTGCAATGCAACGTGACTGCGTTTTATTATCCTGGTTGTAGATTTCATAACAAATGACCTAATTAGCCTATACACACGACCAGTGTTTATTCTTGGCCTTTTTGGGGGATCCCCAAATTTGTATATGTTGGCTTGGGGGATGGAAATCCCCTCCAAAGCGTAGAGAGACAAATCTTGTCCCCAAACATTTCAACCCCCCCCCCCCAATGTCAAGGTGGCTAGAATAAACACTGCCCACGACTATCGTCATGGAGGTATAATACCTCCGTGACTATCGTATTTAGCCTAAGACGTTAGGCTGTTCTTGTTCGTTATCTATCGTAGACCCTAAATGATTCGGATCTTATTCCGGGTCTTGAGAAAGAAGAAAGTCTGCGGTCAGTTCTTCGTTTTTTTCGCAGGCGAAGTACGCCTGAACAACAAACGACTCGCTGAAACCAAGTTCCATTAGCTGTGAAATTTAAACATTTAAATTCAAAATTATAGTAGAACACATAGCGGAGCGTCAATCACTGTTCCCTGAGGCGTAGCCAGGGTTATGGAATAGGGGCGCATCTGGGGGGAGGGAGTCTCCGACGAGCACAAAATCTCATCGTTTAGAACTTCTTTGCACTGCTAACTTCGATCATGCTACCCACTCCCCTCCCCCCCAAAAAAATTCTCAACGATTTTGCGCAAATCGCACGAGCGGTCCAAAAGGCCTATATAGGGCCCTCGATCTGAATCCCGTTAATACGCCAACGACTGTGGCCCAAATAGCTTGGCGCTATATGAATTAGATATGGCGTGTTAATCTTCTTACCCTTTCAACCGCTCTGTGTTCGACGTCAGACAGAACGACCGACCCCACGTAGGGGGCAAACGCCACTCCTCCTTCTCCTCCTCCTGCGTCCCCCACTTCGGCTGGAATCGGTTCGTTCAAGGTCTGAAGAAATCTTTCTCGATCGTCAGAAATCGCCTCAAAAAGGATATCATTAGTCTTAGACGTACTGTCGCGGTGATTAGTTGCAAATGATAAAAGCTCTTAAATTGCGTGGCGGTTACTTAATCGGAGGCGACGCGACATTCAAGAATTCCAGCAAATAACGGCAAATAACGGCAATTCGCAATCGATTGATGTCGAGTGTATTTCTAAATATTGCGCCATAGAGGCTCTTCAGTTAGTTATAAATAAATAACTCTTTCTAAGTTTTACAAGTAGACCTGGTAGTCGGGGGAATTTGAGAATCAGACCAGTGGGGGGCAGTATAAAACTTCCCCTTGATACGTAGAAAGTTAACCAGACATGGACATGGGCCCAATAATTTTAAAAACCCAGCCCATGGGTGGACCCAGTCAATGTCAGAAGTGGACTAGTGGCGGACTGGCGGAGGTCAGTAAACAGTGACAAGGAATCCCCATCGCCCCCCAAAAAGGCTACAACATTGCTAATAGCATATTAGCTCTTATGATTGCTATGCTACTGTGACCAACCTGATGCAGTCGGGGGTTTGAGCGTTTGACCTGTTGAAGAAACGAATTCATCAGTCGCGGATTGGAATTCAGCATCTGACGAATCTGAGAGAATTGAGGCTGAGATGCGAAAACCAACAGCGGGTCATCGTCTGCCAATCAAAACCACAACCACCTGCCATGAACACCTGTTCATGCTAGTGCCATGGGCGCCCACAGATTGGGACAAGGGTGCACTTGGCCCCTCTGTAGAATGCATATCTCCACATCCGCAGTTCCTTTAATTCTTTCACTATCTCTCCTCATGCCTTTAGGCTAGGTCTAAACTTAAAACCTTCCTATGCCAAAAGTCATTTCCTCCATAGCTATAACAGCCCGACCCGCCACATCATGGATACACTGATCTTTGCCCGGCCGACAACCCACCCTGCCTATAGCTATTTCAAGAAAGAGCATATAAGAATAAGCAGCTACTACTGTACTACTTGCCAAAACGCTATATAAATTTACGAACTTTTACTTACTTAGTTTTGCTACGAACTATAGTTTATCTTCTAACCAACATTAACCGTGACCATTGTGCTTTCACTGCTTTGCCCCCCCTGGAAAACTTCGTGGGCGCCCACGACTCGTGCTACTCTCTGTCACACCACAGCGTAATGCAGGAATTCGTAATAATTTGTTCGCCAAATCTTCCCCCATTTTTCAGTGTTTCGCCCAAAATTGTATTTTGGGGAAGGCATATTTAATGTAGATGACAAAAACTAGATATAGATTAGTAATAGATGAAAGGAACGGAAAGATATCACATATCTAATTGCAGATTCCTTTTAGGCATCGAATGGTCTTCAATTGTTGTGAATTTCAAGAGAATCGGAGACCCAAAAAATTTTCCGATCAAAAAAACCCTGGACTAACCATCACGAAATTTTGAGAAATTTGACGACAAATTCATGTCGGAAATTCGCTCAAATTCCGCAAGAGAATTGTAGGGGGCCTTCTAGTGATGCCTTTGCGCCAGAAATTTTTGACCTAATTCGCCTTGTTGGCTATTTGTCGATTTTTCTACTAAAACCATTTCCCGCAATCTCTTAAGAAGAGTCTACGATATTCGATCGTTATAGAGATCACTGGAGTGTTACCAGATTCTTGGGAAGGGGTTTCCCTGTTAGGTCGATGCTCTGTTCCATCGCTTCCACACGACCCGGCCTCTTCGTCCAACGTCAAATTCTCCGCTGGAGTTAGTCGACAGTTGACCTTAATGGAAAGGTCACGTTAAACAAGAAAGATGAGAAATAACAGCAGCTAAACATAGCCAAGTAATAATAATACTGTAGCCTAACCCCCCTCCCCCAGGTGAAATGTCTTCGCTCATTCATTCGTTCATTCGTTCGTTCGTTCATTCACTCAGTTTGTCTTTTTGGTAATTTATTGCCCGACTCACATTCGTCAGGTAATGCACTGCTCTGTCGGGATTATTGCACGACGCTTCCATGGCAACCGTTGCTTGGCTACGCGAGAATCCTAGCGACACGATCTCTTGGATCGCGTTCTCCAGATGGGCGCCGACCAGAAGCGTCGTCGATGCGTCGTCGCCAGGTGGCGCTGCTGCCGCTGCCGCCGCGAGGACGTCATTCGCTGCTGCGGTTTCATTCACGTTTGATCCTTGGACGTCTTCCATTTGCCTTAAGAAATCTTATGTGGAAAAAATTGCATATAATATAGACCATAGACTTATATATATATATATATATATATAATACCATAGACTTATATATATATATACACAAAATCCACCCACGCTATACAAAATCCACGAGATGTCGCATGCCTGTTTACTAGTAGTGTTCAGTTTTTGAACGCTAATGGTTGTCACTCTAATCCCACCCCAACATTTTAGAGCCCCGCGGGGGTTTCCTAGACCTTTGAAAGGGTGGACTTGGACCTTAGCCCCCCCCGTATTATGAACAGTTAACGTATATGCTACCTATTTTATCAGAGTTTGGCTTACTTACATCTGTAGGGCTATTCACTTTGTCTTGCCGCTGAAATCCAGCTTGTAGTCCGTCTATAACAGCCGTTAAAAACGTATCGATTTAAACCTGTGCATGGACGCTTTTCCTAGTCTAGTAACGATGCATGTTGAATTGAATGGCAACTTGCACGGCCTCTCCAATCTCCAATCGAGATAAGTTAGTCAAATAATGTTAACGATTCTTACTATGGACCAGTGGGGCGGGGAGCCAGTAAGCTGATACCAGGAATTTCCCCATCTTGCCCCCCCTACAGTCATCGCCGTCGCTTAATTGCATCGACTTAAACTACAAGTCACGTGTTCGAGCGCCGATGGGCAGTAAAAACACGATTAATATCGAGTTTGTAGCTCACTTTTATTAGTCGCAGACGGGGCTTCTGTCTTAAACGGCATTGTCGCAATAAAATCATAAAAATAATTATGATATTCGGAGCCTGTGGCATGGACACTCTCCAGAAGGCTTCACAGTAGGACCTATTCCAGGAGTGGGACATCCTATAGAAGCAGTGGCGGCTCCACGGGGGACCAGGGGGCCCGTGCCCCCTATTGAGTACCTGCCCCCCAGTGCCCCCCCCAGTTGGGACCCTATACTTAATGCTACATACATTAAACAACAAATGGTTGGCCCCCATGATTAGAAGTTGCCACCCCAACGGCCCCCCACTTGCTAAATCCTAGAGCCGCCACTGTATAAAAGTGCCATTAGCTTTGACAGTTTTCATTGTTTCATTCAAAATATTTAATTTGGGCGCAGGTCAGAGTTAACCCTCTGCGTCCCTCTGGAGCACTCGTTTTGTTTTACCTACTTCGTTCCATTGGTTCATTGTACAACAGGATTTATTTGATTAGAATAGCACAATTTCTAATTAAATAGAGCTAACTGCTGTGGCTTACGTGCCTTTCACTGAATCGAATAATCTCCCGTTGTTTTACCGTCTAGCCGACTCAAAACAGATGGCGAAATAATTGTCTATGCACATGCGTGACCAGTTGTGCACCTAACTCAAAACACACGCAGTCAGACCAGCAGAGTGAGCAGACATACAGGTGCACTCACGCGTGACCGTTGGAGCAGGTATTTCGTATTTTTAGAAGGTGACAGCTCTACAGAGTATACCGGTAAAATAGAGAGCCGTCTGCGCGAAAAATTGCCGCCAAGATTCGCAAATAAAAACATAACATGTCAACAACTTGCGTTAAATCTCGCTGTTTTATTGTGCCTTACATTAACTGAAGCTGAGCAGGCATGATGATGTCATCACATGCATGAAAAACCCCTCGTCATGAAGGATCATCAGGCCTATAACCATATTGTAACCATCCCACGGTTGATGACGTAATAATATATAGTCGACCCCTATGGAAAAAAAGAGCGCTAGATAAATGAATAGGATTTCGTCACTTCTTTGTGACGTCAATGGACTACAGATAAACAGACTCCATAGAGATCATCTCTATTTCATGTTTACTGGCAGTTTGAATATACATAGAAAGTTGACTATTTTCTCTTTTAATTGCAGTTACTAATTTGACTAAAGTGACAGTCGATAGTGAATCGAGTGTTTTGGAGACTTTGCTTCTGGCGATTTGTAATGAAATCAGTGCAGTTTTCAGACAAAGCAGCTAAAAGGGTGCGTTTTTGTCAAATGTTGGCGAATTCTGACCCCGTGAGAATAGTGATGCCCATTGGGTGTTGTAGGAAAAGAAGCCTACTCAGCCAATTCATGACCAGTCCCCTACGCAACTCCAACACTTCAGCTTTTATTTCGTTCGAGATAGACTTCCCATCTTCACCATTGGTGGACTCTACTGAGAGTCTACTCGGGACTTGAAAGTCTCTTCGAAGATCCCGAAGAGAATCACTCACGAGTAGCAAAAAAACCCCGTAGAATTCAACGACGTGGATCATTAGCAGAGCAATGAGTGGACATATGCCCCCCCCCCATCTCATTATTCGGATTGGGTCAAGTTGTGGGATTTGCGCAAAACCAAAGAGAACTTTTCGGGAATGTGAAGGGAAGATGATTGTCAGGCCTCAGAAGAATTAATGCATACAATACAATATACGCAATCAACTCCCTTCTCAAGATATTTAATTGTGATACAGATATAGTAGGATCTGGAAATTGGTGAAGTTGGTGCCCCTTCCCCCATATTCTAGAGCCATGGGTGATGTAGAATAGATTGAAAAATCATAGTTCCAAAATAAAAATTTGCAAGTTTTGGGAAATATGAAAAATAAAATTATGTCCTTTTTGCGATTAATCATTCACAATCGGACCGATTTTGGGAAATATGAGTAAAATATTGATTAAGCAATACTTGTTTTTGGCCGATTATTAGGATAATTGGAACACTCGGTTAAAAATTGTCCATAATAAGTATTTGCAAAATATTAATTAATGATATACATTTGCATTGAATCGATGAAAACTTGTGCATTTACGCTACACTTTTTTATGGTAAATTTGATGATGCTCCGATTTCCGTCTTCAGATAATCGGTCGGCGAAACACGGTTGTCTAAACGGACATGAGCCAGAATGATTGCGATTGCTCCATCGGCTAATCGGTGAAGACATCAGAATGAAGGTAAACAGGTCTCAGGTCTCATTTATTTTATTATTATTATTATTATTATTATTATTATTATTATTATTATTATTAAACTCTAATCTAAAAATCAAAAGTTCTTATAAGCTAATCAATGCATGCGTTGACTGTTGAGCGCATTATATAAGACCAGTGGTGTAGCCAGGGTTTCTGAATAGCATCAACATTTACGGAGACAAAGGAAGACAGTATTCAAATCGCTCATGATATAGGACTAGAGACTGCATTTTCAAATTACCTCCAGAACCATTAGTTTAATATCAGGTCACAAATCGCACCCTGGATACCTGCACCCAAATTTAAACTTGAGGAAATCTCCAGGCTTAGTTTAATATCAGAATTTAAACTTGAGGTGAAGCACCGGTGAATTTTTAATTGGCACTTCCCCCCACTGTGAACCCGATTTTAAATTTTGTCAGATTGCGAGCCGCTGAGGAGTTATCCGTGTCAGCGTGACCCAAATCTCGAGTCTCTGATTGGCTGCTGCGACGCCGTCAGTCGGTTACGTCACCGACCGGAAGAGGCAGACGATCGACGAACAGGTGGTTGGCAGAGCAAGACGATCAGAGAACTGGAACAGAGAATCAGGTCTCGGCTCGACCTGTCACGTGACTCCTCCAGCAGGCGATCGGTCGGCTTCGAAGGTCACGGATCCCAGAGCAGATGTGGGTCGGGTCAAAGTTCACGCTCGGATTTCGGGGCTAAACTGCATTCTACGTATCCGTTGGCTGATAGTACTCGGTACGGCGACTGGAACGGCGGCGGTGGTACTGGGGCGCTGCGATCGTGTTTGGTGCAGGACGGCTTCCCACGTAGCGAGGACCAGTTTGAACCTCTGAGGGACGATGTCTTATTTGACGGCCACGGAGGCGACCCGTGCAACCAGATCAAAGCGCTCGGAACGAGAGTGGAGCTTCAAAGCAAGGCGAGATTCTACGAGATCTACCGAACACTCAGAGCAATAACTGTCTAGGCCCCTCTATAGGCAACTGTTCCCGCTCGAGCGTGGTTAGGGAAACCAGGAGCGTCGCGACGGGGCTATATCGATGTATATATACCCCCACTCCAAAAAATCAGGCTACCTTAAAATTGTTAACGTGTTTATTAAGGTTTTTCAAAGTTTTTAAATATTTATAGCCCCAAATTACAATATACGGTACCTCCAATAAAATTCCTGGATACGCCCCTGAGGGAAACGGCTTCATGTTGTCCATTAGACCTACGTGAAATTTAGGAGAATCGCAATTTTGACTTAGGCGCTGGCCAAACAAGATTATTTTGTAAAGCCAACGTATTTGGGATGGGGGTGGTGGGGGGTGGAAGAGTTGTAATGTTTTTGCCTATTCGAAGTGTCGTGGTGGCATATATTGTCTTAAGGTGATCGAGAAACTGTTGTCTGGTCTGAGAAGATTGGAAGATGAACGAGACGCATATGGACGAATATTTCGCGAGCTCAGAGGTAGGGAATAATTAATGGGAGTGATGAAAGGAAAACAATAATGAAAGGAAAGTGGAAACTCTAAGCATTTATTGTGTATGACCGCATTTAAGTTGTACGCTACTCCAACGGCCATCAACGACACTCCCTTTATTGTCAAGTATCATCGTCGTCATCATCATCGTCGTCGTCACTGTCATCGGCATCATCATCATCAGCAGCAGCATTTTAACTAAAACGATGGAATACATAAAATGCGAAACTCTCCCAAAACAAAACAATTTTACTAATAAAGAAAATCATTTCGTGTTATTAGAAAATGACCAACGAAACAGGTAAGTAGGCCTAAGTAGACGTTCCACCACCAGATGGCGTTGTTTTCATTTGAAACCATTTGATTTCGATTTGGTGGGCGGGAATAATGAAAGGAAAGTGGAAGCTCTAAGCATTTGTCGTATATGACCGTATATTATTATAAGTTGAACGCTGTAACATCTGCGCAGACGAACTAATCGTCGTCAACGAGACAATCGCCGATTCCCAACTGAACTCCTCCCTCCAGCATGACGTCACCGCGTGGAAGCATCGGGTGACGTCAGAGCTGCGGCAGACGATAAGATTGGAGATGAAGCGCCACCTGTGTCGGTGCGCGGAATCGGAGGCTGCGACCGGAAACCAGACAAAGGAGCTGACGCGGGAAGTCAACTTCATGTGAGATGCTGTGGTCTTCACACAAAAGTACAGTAACACTTCGTTATAACGTACCCAGCTGTAGCGTATACTTGGTTATCGGGTATCTATCGCAATGTACAGTTCCGTGCGATGCGCTACCGTATTCGCTGCTTGTTTGGACATAACGTACCCGCTAAGTACGTTATAACGAGGTTCTACTGTATCCCATTTAGAACTGGTCATTTTGGTCATTTTTGGTCATTTGGTCATTTTGGTCGCATTCAAAGTCTGTCATGGCAACGGAAATTGGATTACAAATCGCCGAAGTCACGTGGCAAGACGCGCGTGACTCATTCGGGCTCCATTCCCGGGCGACAGGCTAGCTCCGAGAGCGTTTTATCGTGTTATCGTGTGCACTGACCTGCTTTTTGTTTTACATTTGAAGAAAGAATTTCGTATCAGATGAGATGAAGTGTCAGAGGAGAGAAGTCAACAGAATTCTTTCTCGATTAGGTTTGCATTTCGGAAATAAGAAACACAGTTAATCAACTTTTATTACTCGTATTAGGGGCCCGACCACTCCCCCTTACCGTTGGTGGTGGGCCGTACAGCTAAAAATCCAGAATCTGTGACGAACGCCAGCAGGGGCAGGCCCCCGACCAACGCAACCGACCTCAGAGACAAATCGAATGCCAAATTTTGACCCACTGACCTTTGACCGATCCTAACCTCTAACTTTAAATGACCTTCGCATAATTAGTGACGGCGTTTTGATAAGGACAAGGATTTCTACGACAATTTAAGAGGCCAGTGACCGTGAAAGTAGATTTCGACGGAGTCCAAGTTGTTTAATGTTGTTTTATGATTGTTATTTCGCTCGTTAGTTCAGCTGGAGACAGACCTTATAGACGCCCTTAGGGAAAACAAGAGCATTCAACGCAGACTTCAAAAGCTCGACAAGGTCTTCTTACTATTCAACCGTTATTATTATTATTATTATTATTATTATTATTATTATTATTATTATTATTATTAGTAGTAGTAGTAGTAGTAGTAGTAGTAGTAGTAGTAGTAGTAGTAGTAGTAGTAGTAGTAGTAGTAGTAGTAGTAGTAGTAGTAGTAGTAGTATTTTAACTACTACTATTATTATAATAAATAAGTTTAAATCAATTATAGGTCGAGTGTTCGGGATTTGAATTTATTATAAACGATGACTGTTTAGCGCTCTCGTTCTCCCAAGCCACGCTGAAAGAACACGTCGGGTGTAAGCGATGGGGTCTCTAATTCTGAGACCCCTGCTACGGCGCTAGTGGGGGTCTTCTCCCGGGCGGAGGTTTCAGGGAGTTCCGTATGGCTGACTACCAGTCTATATCCCCCCCCCCAAATTCTACGCTTTTCAGACGGTAGAAAACACGACTCAGTCGCAGACTGTCATCGGCCAAAGGCTGACGGAACTCGGTCGTCGACGAAGTGGAAAGCGAACGGAAAGAAAGTCATCCGAAGATACCAGGTAACGATGGCGCTATATATCCTAGATGAATTCCGTTGCTTCGTATCTGTTATGATTGTTAATCTGCTAATTGAACTTACTTACTCTCTGCCGTGTGCGCAAATATGATTGAAGATATACCCTAGGTACGCCCTCTGGCTATGTCACGTGATCTTTTCGTGTAGAGAAGCTATGATGAAAACGATCTGCGAGAAGATGAAAGAGCTCGAATTGAAAATCACAGAGACGGAAAAGCGATGCACGGCAAAGAATTCGTCGCACTCCAAGATAAACAGTAACGCTCACTCAAGGCACACGAAAGGTTCGATTCTGATCAATGCCGAGAAATTTCAATCAGTTGATTGTGTGTTTAGATCAATCAATCGCTCAATCAAATTGCCTCACTGTAGATCTGCTATAAGCTTTGCATATATTAAACATTATCAACCATAGGGCCTATAGATAGATAGGCCTACCGAGATTCTGTAGATAGGCCTACCAAGATTTGTTTTTTATGGTTCAGTCTGTATTGAATTAGCACGAGTGATTCTAAAACTTAATTTATTTTGCGTATTAACATTACTTCAATCAATCAATCAATCAAGGATCAATCAATCAACATTTGCATAATTGAGGGGAATTAGTTATAGTTATTAGGGTAATTGACAGAAAAAGCTCAACATCTTCTTAACAGAAAAATCGAAAATGTCTCGTTCCAACATCGATGACGTCACCGACCTGTCGGATTCCGTTTCTCTGACGTCACTGACAGCAGACGACAGTCTGTCGATTGACAGGAAGAAGCCGAGAGGTATTTGACTACAGTATGTGCGCCATCTTGTTTAAACCACCAACGACATAATTTGTAGATATTAGAATAATATTTTTATTATGTTTCGGCTTGTATACATTATTATATGGACCCGCTTCGGCCCAGATTGGACGAACCGTCTGTTAAACTGGCTACGCCACCGAACCGTATAGGCCTATATGATAGCCTATCACTCCTCTCTCCTCAATCGGTGTGGAAAGCAGCTCACGCACTCTGATCGGTGATGTGTATTCCAGCGTCTTGCAGATAAATCTGATCAAATGGTGATGTGTACTGTAGAACCAGGAGGTCTTGCATATAAAAACGCCAACCATACATGCAGATAAATCCGCATTAGGCCCAAATGTTACAGCTGAGTATCCATGGCTAGATGATACTCTAGAACTAAAGACTAATATATATATATATATATATATATATATATATATATATATATATATATGTATGTATTAGATATATCCACCTGGGACCGCCCGTTAATACAGAGGAACATAAGCACCTTGTCCCATGCAGGCAATCCAAGGACAATGCCCGCCTTCTATAAGCTGCTGTTTAATACAGCATTGCTGTAGCATTTATTTGATTTCCATTGTACGTTTGATTGACTGGGTTTCCTGTCACCAGGTGGCGATCAGACGCTAGACACGGAGTCGTCCATACCTCCGATGGACAGTCTGGACGATGCGAGCGAAAGTCTGATAGCGGAAGTCCAGCAGCAGCAGCAGCAGCAGCAGCAGCAGACGAGAGAATCCGCCGCAGGGGTCAAAAGGTCATCAGAGGTCACGACGCAACAGGACGAAGGTCACCGGCGCTGTTGTCGGTTAATTAAACGATAACAGGGATAAGTTTAATCTCGAGCACGTTTAAACCGTGTTGTCACTAGAGGTCGGATAGGCGATTCACTCTCACCCTCACCCTTTTCTTCTTCCTGTGATTACATCGTGACGCTACATAAATCGACCGTTTTGGCGGAACAGCGCCGGAATTTCGCTCTTATGGAATTTAATTAATTTTTCCGTCGCCAGGTGGCGCTGAGGATGTCGACGCTGTGACGTCATTTCCTGCGATGAACAGTTTCGATCTGATAAACGAAACTTCGGTGGCGGAAATTCAACGGACGAGGAGAAGGTCAACAGAGGTCACGCACCCGGCAGAGGTCACGCATTCGAATCAACCAATTGGAAACGCCCGCCCGGGTAGCTGGCTTCGTTCGTCTATAATTGATGTGCATGACGACGACGACGACGAGACGATGATGATGATGATGATGATGACGACGACGATAATGATAATAACAAAAACGACACTAGCCACAAAGATGATTAAATCACTAAAATAACATTAGATTTAGCGTTATATTTAAGCCGCTTACTTTAATAGGTAAACATTGAAACTATTTCCAGTTGGTCAATTTGGGTTTAGTCTATACTATGGTTGTCACATTGCTTAAATTGTTGATTGACTTCTATTCCAGATGGCGCCACCTCCCGCTGTTCCTCTTCCTCCATCTCCTCCTCCTCCTCCTCCTCGTCGTCTTCGTCTTGTACCATTACTAGTTCCGCCTGCTCCAACACATCAGACGTCAGCCACAATGCAAAGCCATGAGACATTTGCAGCCACCTGGCGAATGGAGCTGGAAACTCTCTTATTATTATTATTATTATTATTATCATCATTATTATCATCATCATCATCATCATCATCATCATCATCATCATCATCATCATCATCATCATCATCATATCATCATCATCATCATCATTATCATCATCATCATCATCATCATCATCATCATCATCATCATCATCATCATCATCATCATCATCATCATCATCATCATCATCATCATCATCATTATTACTATTGTTGCTGCTGCTGTACTTCAAAGTTGAATCCTTTTTGGTTTGAAATGACTTTCCTAATCAACTAATTAATTAACTTCAGCTCAAATGAACTTGCAATGCATTCACGCAGTCAGTGCACACGATCAATTCAAGTTATATATATATAGATATATATATATATATATATATATATATATATATATATATATATTTAGACTATATTACGAAAATAAATGTTTTTAAAGAAAGAAATATTTTTAAAAATTCTTTTAAAATGCTAATAGAGTAGAGAAGGTATGTTTCTAAATAATAGAAAAGGTATGTTCCTAAATTTTAATTTAGCAGGTAGGCCTGGTACTGATGTACCATTTGCACCATGGTAAATCCGCCTCTGTACTAACCATCCCACGAGATATTTGGCAGGACTTTCATTT
>CM030844.1:851024-871024 GCA_018105865.1 Metaphire vulgaris
ACATCGGATTTTATTCGCCATGACGTCAGCAGCATGTTCATCTTTGAAACAACTGCGACCATTATTTTGACCAACGATTTCGCCTCAAGGCAACCATCGATCGATTGGTGCCAAATGCATTATCGTTATTGTGCCCTAGGCAAGCTCTTAATGTGATTTGATTTAAAGAAATTGTAGCCTTATATGCTAAAAGGAAATACATATTTTTAAGTCTAAAACGAATGTCATGTTGGTGTCTAATTCAAATACACTGCGATTCGGTGAAAGCGATTGTCATTTTAGAAGAACAGCTTGGGGTCAAAGATGACTAAATACCACCTGCTAGATTTTAGACAGGTCTATCCTTAATTAACCAGGGGGACACTGGCTGCGGAGAGGAAGAACAGCGGCTATTGGCGTAAAAGTCCCATAGAGCGTTCAATGACATAGAATAGTTTTTTCGAGTAAATAATAATAATAATAATAATAATAATAATAATAATAATAATAATAATAATAACAGATAAGAAAGATAGCGCGAAAGCCTTGGTTCTTATTGCAGTGTTTCAGTGGAAATGGAAGAGCTTTTCAAGTCGTTCTGTGCTTTTGGAGCGGACAAGGCGAGCTCTGCTGGAGCCGCCATGCTCGACGGAGCAAAATTCGCCAAGATGACGAAAGACTTGAAACTGTTGGACAAGAACCTGACCAGCACTGACGTCGACATCATCTTCACGAAAGTCAAACCAAAAACCGAGTCAGTCCCCTCGACGTTCACGACGCCCTTTTATCAATCAAATCCCTTTCGCGATCAGTTCAACGCAATCTGACGTACTTTCTGCGATTTCAATACGGTCTGTAGAGAGATCATTCAAATTATACACAAAGGGGCATCGGGTTCAAATCTGGCTCTAGCCACTGGGCAAGTTGCTCAACACCCCCCCCCAACGACCCCCTATAAAATGTATCATGAACGTGATAATGTGTGTTAACAATCATGTAATAGCAAGTTCATAATAATCGGAAAATTCATTCTTTTTTTAAAAAACTTCATTTAGGAGGAAAATTACGTTCGCACAGTTCCAAGAAGCGTTGAAGCTTCTGGCCGAGAAGAAATTTCCCGGATGTTCAGACGCTCTGGAGAAACTGCAAGCGAAGATGCTCGAAGGAAAAGGACCGCTCGTGCACGGCATCACTGTAAGCAACGCATTTGACTTTCCAAAAGCAAACGCTCTTTGCCATACTGGGAACCGCATCAACATAAAACATAACTGAAGAGACAAAACTAAACGACGGCGGCCTAACGAAGTCTATGGCATCATGAGAAATTTTAATGAGGGTTAAAGTCCTGGGTCACTCTCTATAGTAGACCTATAGAGCTACGGAGATTAAATGGTCTTTTAACTAAAATTTTTAGGAGGTGGCCAAACCACCTCAAACCAAATATAAACTAAGACCAATGCATCCATTTTTAATATGTAAAGCTTCTGTTTAAACAGTTACATCTTTTGAAATGAAGGCCCGCCACGTGGCTGAAAGCCGCGTTCCTATTGGTCTACTGACATTTGGACATCTTTCTTTCAGGAGAAGCAGCCCTTTCTAAATGTAGGCCTATTACGCATTACGCTTAAAAATATGACACCATCTGGGGACTACAAATATAAGACAACTTTTGCATACTATAGACATGTCACCTAGGTCCCCCCTTCTGTACGGGAGCCCTTCGACGCTTGTGTTAATTAAATATGACAGAAAGCGTTGAAGACGGCGGCCATGGACCGGTTGACGGACGCCGCGAAGTATACGGGGGCGCACAAGGAACGCTTCGACGACGAAGGGAAGGGCAAGGGAATCGCCGGTCGAAAGGACGTCGTCGACGACTCCGGTTACGTCACCGGGTACAAAGAGAAGGGAACGTTCGACAAAAAGGTGGACGAACAACAGGAGTGACAGTGACAGAGGAGCGCTCGCTGTCAACGGATTCAACGGACCCAGTAGCCAACGGGGACGCCGCCTCATAACGAAGACAGCTTCGATATACTGTACAAACAGAGTTGAACGTGTTCTTGCTTTTTTCTGTTGTTACTTTACCTGGTGTTCTGCGGGAGACTCGCGCGTTTCTGTTTCCTTCTAACGTAGGGCATTCATCTCTTCTCTCGTAGTGACGAAGAATTGCAACATAGTAGTCTTATTCGGTTTCTCTTATTATAATGTTGTAAATTGTTGTGGATTTACTGTGTATAGAACTGGATAGATACGTATGCATGTGTTGTGTAGATCGGTGTTTCCCAAACTTAACGCGCTGTTGTGGAACGTATCGCGATCCTGTTACCTTCGTGTCAACGAAAAGTGGATAGAACGCTAGATAATCATTTCGATACGCGCGCCTTGCATTGATGATTGATTGCAGGCATAAAAAAGTCCAAAAACTTGGCCTCTACTTGCTGCTTTGCGCGGCTAGTGACGTTGTCTTGAGAGATGTGCACTATAGCATTATAGGCCTATTGTTCATCAGCTAGGCCTACAATACGCGGGTCTCAATAATCGACGTCGTTATAGGTAACACCTTCAGGTACGAGAACTATTTGGCCTTGAATTATAATGTTCTTGTATTTTGCTTTTTTTATAGCGGATCAGCGTCATAAGACTCATTTTCGATCTCACAAAGAGATGCGCTTGATAACGGCGACAGCAAGCGGGCTTTTGGCCTTACTTGCGATTTCCGAGCATATCAGGCTGGGAACATCCAAAAAGTTACAAGTCTGGTTTCCATGGATATTTTTACACCCCCCTAACAACCCTCAACACCCCCTCCAATTTGAAGTCGACACCCCCAAATTTCCTAATCTAAGAATAATGTGTACCCTAAATTACCCTAAATAGCCCCCGAACACCCCCAATTCGAGAAGTAACACCCCAAACTTTATTCATCTGATGACCTTTTTTCTGCCTGTCAGACATTTTTGATAACGTTTTATTGGCTTGTCAGAAATATTTTGAGATTTGATAAGGTTTTGGGGGGTTTTGCCTGTCAGACTTTCTTGTAGGATGACTTTTTTCACATTTATTCGGCAGAGCCCCTCAAATTTTACCGACACCCCCTACATTCACAATCCTAGAAATAACCCTGCTGGTTTCCGTATTTCGACATCCATCAGGTCCACCAGGTCAATGTGGCTTACAATTAGAGTAGATTCTGTATGCTAGTGTTTGCATCAGAACAGATTGCAACTAGCTTCCGTTGCTAGCTCCATGTAGCCGTTAACATGTTAGGACACAGCTAAACTGAACGGTTTGCATTCTCACGGCGTTGGTTAGTATACGTGTCTAAACCCTAATTGTAATAATCTAATGTATCTAATTCCAATCTGCCTCGCGACCTGCTTGATTGAACTCTGCGACCCGTGCACTTTTGGGTCGCGACCCACAGTTTGGGAAGTGCTGGGGTATAGGCTAGAGTCTGCTAGACGATATGTTTTCTCGAGCAGTATTGCGGAATTTTCTCCTTTTTTTATTAGTGTTCTCATATATTGGCAGAACATTTTGCATATACACGCACTGTCCATTTTCAGACGATGTTAATTTCAAAATTCAGCGATGGTTCACAAGATTCCAGGAATAATTAATTCTGATTTTGTTGATTTGATTTGAGTTTTCACTTGGTCGTCTTTCTTAGCAAAGAGTTCGTCTGATCGGCGGCGGGCAGAGTTCTCACCATTCGACCGAATAATGATATTGAAAATCAAGAGCGTCGAAGTCGTGCTTTTCCCCCCAAGAAATGTACAGCGACGGTCAGTTCAGAGGTAGCGCCGAGTCTCCGACTGACTCTCACCGTAAGCACAGATGTCTTTGCTGGGTTCAGAAATGCTAGTTTGTTTCTCATGTATCCTGTTGGCAGAGATCACAAAACAAGAGTGAAGACAGAGTCTAAAGAAAATAGAAATAGGCTAGAACACACAGATGTATACAAGATTAAGCGGTCAAACACACGATGATCTCAAACGATAGCACTAGGTTTATACCTGATTACCTTAGATAAGAGCAGTGGCGTATTTAGAATTTTGGTAAGGGGGTAGCCCATGGCGAGCGCGAAGCGCGAGCCTATAATGGGGTCTTCGGACAGGCTAGGCCAAGACCAAAGGGGGCATGGACCAAATGGCCGAATGGTAAATACGCCACTGGATAAGATAAATTCGATTTATTTTTAAATTAACTTCTGAAATACGCAGATAACATTTGCTTCTAAATATCAAGCCATCCTTGCTGAACTAACATAAATTACCAATCAGCGAGCAAACATCTCTTTGTTTTAACGATTGCCTGGATATCAACAATTCTCCCTAATTTATTTCTAGTGCAGAAAAGTATAAAATATTGCATAAATACACGAATATATTCCTTTATGGGTTACTTAGAATTCTTCTCTTGAAATAGGCCTACATAGATGATTGAGTACGCTGTCTTCTTTTAAATCAATTCCTTTTAGTGATAATATTGTGAAAGAACTGGGTATTTTGAAATGATTATCGCCAGCTATACACAAGGTAAATCATACAACAAATTAATACACATACAACTACGGAAATCAGAAAAATTTGCCATAGCATGCGAAAGACAAGGAAACAACCTAGGAGGACAAGAAGAGCAAGAGGTAGAAAGCAAGACAAGCGGCCACTGACCGCAGTCGGGAAATGCTTGACATTAGTTTTATAGTCGGTCAAATCCTATCTGAGCAGCTTTCAAGACAATTTCACGAAAATCATGTATAGCAATATTTTGACAAACGTAACTATATTTCAAAGGCTATTAAACGAATTATATGCACACAATTTAATGTACAGGTATCTGTCATAGCTCACTCATTCAACCTGTTGCAATTCTTTTCGAAGATGTCCAACTGCCTATTCAGGCATGTTTCATAGCTCAGTACAAGCAGCTGTGGTCGTTTCATGCCTTGGATATCCCACGACATTGCTACTTGCAAAAGTCTTCACGTTAATAAGGGGTCATTCACAAATGACGTAGCGTACTGGGAAGGGGGGGAGTCAAACATTTGTGACGAAGTGTGACGACGGGGGATTCCAGAAATGTGACGCCACAAAATTTAAAAAAATTAGGCGGTGAGCTCTTTTTTGCACGCCGTCACATTTGGGAACGAAAAAATAACAGGATATTGACGAGGATTACATTTTTAGCCTGTTAAGATTTTTAGAAGTAGAGTGGGGTGTGAGGGGGGAGTAACGCGTTGTGACGTCATATTTGAGGGGATCTGACTTTTTGTGACGACGTGTGACGAAGGGGGGTCAAAAATCTGCCAAAATCGCGTGACGTCATTTATGGACGGCCCCTAAGAATACGTTTGAAATGATAAAGACAGCTGGTCGACGAGAATTCGTCGTGTTCCTTTGCATAGAGTATGAGCCTTCCAAAGACAGCGATTCCAGGATTAGTGAAGATTCTTCTGTTGCGACGAGTCGATAATCTTCATCATCATCGTCATTATCATCGTCATCGTCGTCATTATCATCATCATCATCATCATAATCACGGCGTGTCCTGCTGGCTGATCGACTCTGATGGAATCCTGTTACGGGAGTTTTCGTGACTGTTCGTGGCTCCTCTCATGGACCGAGGGGCTGCTGCGGTGCAGGGCCCTGAGCACGACCGTCCTGCGCAGCCCACCGCGGTCTCTGGTCCACGGGACGCGACAGACGAGCGCCTGCAGCTCTTGGCGAAACTGTCTCCGGAACAGGCAGTAGATGGCGAAGTTGAGCGCCGAGTTGGTCGTAATCATCAGATTGCTTATGTGCGAGTAGCGACTGTAGGCGGAGCAGGTCTTCCTCTGGTACTCGTCGACCACGTAGAACAGCACCTGGTTGATGGACGCCGGCGTCTCGCAGACGATGAAGGAGACGATGATGACGATCATGACCAGCGTTATGTTGTTCTCCTCGGCGCTCGACCGACCGAGCAGCGACCGGCGCGAGTCCTGCGCCCGCTTCAGTTCGTGAACGAGATGAACGTTCAGCACGATCAGTATGCCGAGCGGCAGCAGGTAGACGAAGAGACAGTACGCGACGTTCTCGTACACGATGTTGTACAGCCGGTGCGACGCCAGTCCCAAGTTGACGGTCTTCGTAAACGTGGCGTTATTCTCCGGGGCGGTGCCCGTGACTTTGACGAAGCGGTACTCGACGAAGCGCGGGATGTTGAAGACGAAAACGCAGACGACCATGGCAGCTATCTGGCGCTTGACGTTGCGCTTCGAGCACAGGCGGGCGGCGTGCAGCGGCCGGCAGACGGCGACGTAGCGGTTGGCGGCCACGAGGACCACCGTCCAGACGGTGCCCAGCTGGACCATGTGTGCGAACGGCCAGGCGAGCGTCTGGATGTACTTGTAGATGGGTACCAGGTGAGCGGCGCGACCGAGGTGGATGACCATCGCCGGGTACATCTGGACGAACGCCGCGGTCGCCAGAAAGACGTTGTCGGTGACGGCGAGGGCTTTCAGAAGGAAGGTCGACACGTTGTTCTTCGAGTATTTGTGCAGAATGGCGAACGACAGAGAGTTCCCGATCAGACCGAATCCGCAGACAGATCCGTAGATGGGACCGTAGGAGAGGAAGAAGAACAGGTCGCCGGAACAAGGGACTGGATCCGGATCATCGGTGGCGTTTGCATACTCGAAATTCGAAGAGTCTTCTGGATCAGTTTCGTCAACGAACCAGCTCGGTTCTCCGACTGTTGTGTTCATAGACGACGACGACCGTGAAATGGCCATCCTCTTCGCGGCGCTATAGAAGCAATCCGTGTCGTTGAGCAACTGTACTAGTTAGTACTCGTTCGGACCGAAAACTTCTGTTTAAATCTACAAAGAAAAAGAGATATAGATAGACTTCGATTAGAATTGCGACACACTGAACGCCGAGTCGTTGTTGCTCGAGGGAACAGGGGCATCTTTCGGACGCAACGAACCGTTAAGTAACTCAGCGAGACAAAAAAAAGAAGAGTGGAGGAGAAGGAGGAGGAGGAGGAGGAGGAGGAGGAGGAGGAGGAAGCGACGTTCGATTCGGTCGGCAAGAATCGCGCTCCGATGCTGACGACGGACGAAACCGGAGTTGAGAAAATTTAAATGAGATTCACGGTCACGTATTTCACATCGATCGACATGGCGGCGAACAGCGGGAGGCGGGAGATAATTGCAGGAACGCTCCGGTGAATGACGATGCTTCGATTGGTCTATATTTTAATCCTCTTCTTCCTCCTCCTCCTCCTCCTCTTCTTCCTCTTCCTCTTCTTCTTCCTCTTCTTCTTCCTCATCCTCTTCTTCTACTTCTTCTTCTTCTTCCTCTTCTTCCTCCTCCTCTTCTTCTTCTTCTTCCTCATCCTCTTCTTCTTCTTCTTCTTCTTCTTCCTCTTCTTCTTCCTCATCCTCTTCTTCTTCTTCTTCCTCTTCTTCCTCCTCATCCTCTTCTTCTTCTTCTTCTTCTTCTTCTTCTTCTTATACAGACTGGACTCATGAAAGTCGTTTCGCCAAAAATTCTGCATCAGAATCATTATTTCATTCTAGCGATAATCATTGAATCCAATGAGCTGGTTTTTTACAATTTTGTTTACTATTACAATTTACAACACAATGTTTCTGGAATGGCCGGGTCTTTTTCGGATGGATTTGAAGTACCATCGATTGATACCCAACAAGTATTATTATTATTAAAAGTGGTTCTCGTAAGAGGACAAGTACTACCGAACCGCATGCAAACCCAACTTACCCTCATGATTTACCTGTTATCTTAGCGAAACCAATTATTAATCTATTTCAAACTCACTAGTTTTTGCTGATTCAAATAACGGCGTCCATAACTAGAATTAAAATTTTGAAAATAAGAAAAATCTGCGTAAGGAAATTTTTTCTTTGTACAAAATCGTCTCCACTTAACGATATGAGAAAGAGTAAAGCCGGTGCTCAGCATATATAAGCGGCGCGTTAGATTAATTTAGGTATGTTTGGCATCTACCTTACTTGCCTTGTCCTTCTGAATACACCTATATGTAAGACCGACGTTGAGGATAGAAGATCATCTCCCACGTCTCTATCGAATGTGGAGTGGCAGGAGACGACGACGACGACGACGACGACGACGACGGATAATAAAGATATAATCTGGACAGTACATCACTCTGCGTATAATGTTCATTCTATCGACCGCCGCCCGGCCGAGTCTCGTTGTTGTGGGTTCTGTATTGGAAGGGGCAATGAATCCGTGCTCACGGAAATAGGCGCCGTATATAGAAACGAAGCCATCGGTCTTCTTCGGCGATATGTTCGGCAGAGCATATTCGGGATTCGGTCTTTTTTATGACCACGGTGTAATCTAAGGAGACCTATCTCCCCTCCATCCCCCTCTCTCTTCAGCTGTCTCTCTCTCACACACACACACACACACACTCACTCTCACTCTCACTGATTATCTCAATACGCAAAGTGTAAGCTCTAAACCCGGATTAGACGACCATGGCAGACGCGTCACAAGAGTTGGTGTCACCCGGTGCGGTAAAACCATGGTGCCACCACCCCACTCCAACCCCACCCCCACCCCCAAAATCACACCATAGACTTCCTCGATTCCTCCTGTACCAGTTTCTCACACGTACAAATGGAATCGCTTAGCCTGACTAATTCTCATTCAATGTTTTGCGACAACGACTGATGTTATAGTCGTTATCATAATGGCGATATAGAAGACGACTGATTAGCTGATAAGAAGGAGGGATGTGGAAGGACGCAAGGATAGATGCCTTGTGTGCAAATTTTGTTGTCATTTAAAGTTTTTCTGTTAGAGAGTAGATCTTGGAAGAATGTACAGTATAGGCTATATATACGACGTATAAAATGGCTGCCATGTGTTCCAATTCGAACGCTGTAGAACAAAACTGAGACGTGCTATAGCCTACTGATTATTCTATCACGATTTAAAGCATTGAAGATGGAGCAAACGAAAAATCTCGGGGTTCGTCCGAGAATCTGTTCAATGCTTTGAAATTTCTGCATATCTATGCACCGATCGTTCGATACTCCTTCCTTTGGCTTATGTCACACGGCGAATAATTTGTATAATGTTTTGCTGTCTATAGAGTGCTTCCAGCTTCCAATGTTCTCTTATTAAGTTAAGCGGACCAGTAGAAAAAATGTTCCTATTTCAGCACGGATCGGCGCCAATTTTAGAAATTCTTCTTTCCAAAATATGAGCTTAAACATGTCACAAAATATATGCAAAGGCCTACTTAGCCAATATAGTCAATTCTGTGTAATTCTCTTGGCTCTGTATGTATGAAAATATTACAAATGTTAGCAAAAGAAACGACGCTCTGACGAAAAAATATATCTGAAACTTCTATAGACTTAACTTTTCCCCTCATTTTCCTCCACTCTTGAAGCAGATCACCACTTTGGAAAGCATTGCCCTCTATCGTAGGCTACGTAGGTTTCTTTTAAAGACGTTTACAGCAGCAGCCATGCAGTAGGCTAGTATCGTTTCATCCAGTTCATTCCATCTGTCAACCATTATTGCTCATCAGTGACTTGTAACATAGCCGGAATACCATCGGACGCCTGTCTAAACGACCATTTGCTTTCAGAAGAGTTGACTTCTATGGCGGTCTGCCTGACACTTACGAAGCCACAGGACAAACAAGAAGATATAAAAATAGGCTATATAATTATAACTAAGAATCGATTAAACATTCATAAACAATGCTATGCGGTCAATTACTTCTCAGCGCGCCAATGGGCCTACATTGGTTTGTATGCGCGTGCGTGCGTGTGTGTGTGCGCGAGCGCCTGTGTGTGTGTGTGTGTGTGTGTGTGTGGCTGATATCTATGGACGACGATGATAAACCCGTAATGCGGGACCAGCCGCGGGGATTTTGTCAATCTACATGTTCTTGCTCTTAACTAATCTCGACGTCCTTCATCGCTGTAGTTCGGGTACTCGAAGGCTCCTGTGCATGGCAAGGCCTACGTTGCGTGCAGCAGCATGGGAGCTGTGAAGGGTCTCGTCGGACAGCGCCACCTATAACCGACGTTCATCTCCTTCGTTCGTCAGTTTTTTTTCTGTCACGGCCGTCAGTTAAGTGGATGCTGAAGAGTGACGGATACAAGGAAGGAGTGCATGGCGACCACTGCAATGCATGCACCGATAAACAGACAGGGACAGACGGGCAGACATCAAAGGAGCAATATCCACTAGTAGTAGGTGCACCCCATAAAACTAAAATAGGCATGAATTAACTACCTTTACCCAGTGGCGTAGCCACGGGGGGTTTGTGGATTAAAACCCCCCTTGGACGGCGAAACAAATTTTTTTAAATGTATTCCCATGCAATTTTTATTTTTTGAGGCGATTTTTGGCAATTTTTTTGGTGAAACCCCCCTTGGCGGCTATTGACGATTTTTTTTCAAAACCCCCCTTCCGGAAATCCTGACTACGCCACTGCCTTTACCGCTGACCAAGGTGGCGATTTGCGTGTATTTTTCGAACTGCGCGAACACTTACATTGAAGTAACAAGAAAATCGGAGGGAAAATAAAGGAAGTCAACAAGATGAGAAATTTATTCGCAAAAAGCAGTAGGCCTATTAGGCTATAACTATTCGTCATAGTATTAGACCTAATAAATGCATGCATTTCCTTAGATTCGAAGATGCACTGGTACTCTGCAAATGGAAGTTTTTTCCTATATATACTTTCTCACATGAGTTGTGATTTACTCGACTGAGTTCCTGAAATCGCTTGCATGTCGCCTTCTTTGTCATCGGACGAGCCTCAGTTATTTTATGTGCATCATAATAATGTTGATGGTCTAATCCAGTTTCCCTTTATCCAATTCACATTTCATTAATCATCTCCGTCAATGCACGACATAATGCGTATATATATATATATATATATATATATATATATATATATATATATATATATATATACGTGAGCCTTTATCAGAATCAGCCGCCAGGTTCTCCGAATGACGTCAGGTCGAGAATCGCATTCAATCGACGACCATTGACCATGTTTGACGATTGATGGTTTTTTCTGAAACTAAGAGTTCTATAGAGACAACACTTAACTGATTACAGCGATTCACGTTCACACATCGATCTCAGCAATACAACTATATATATATATATATATATATATATATATATATATATATATATATATATATATATATATACATATATATACATATATACACACACGCATCTTGCAGCACTATAGTAACAGACGGAAAGTCTGTTACTAAGTGGAAATGGTGTCGACTTGTTGATCAGCAGAATAACATTTTGCAGGCAGCGTCACGATGTGGCTGCGTTTAATGTCTAATTGAGGCTTATTTTTCATCCTCTACCAGTCTACCGAATTCGTGGAAAGGGTCGATCCAAAGAAATAACCAACTTACCAGGGGCGTAGCCAGGAATTTGATTGGGGGGTATAATGTGATTTGGGAGGGTATGCGTTAAAAAACTTTGAAAATCTTTAAAAACACGCTGAAAATTTTAAGGTAGTCTGATTTTGGGGGTATATATATACCGATATACCCCCACCCCACCCCAACCCCGTCCCTGCGCTCTGCAACTGACGGAACTCGAACTTTTAGACATACATTTATTTTTGCAGTTGTATTCCATAAATAGAAAAAATGTAAGATTTCTACGTTACTTTGATATTCAAAGTATCCTCCGTTGTTAAGACTTCACCGTTTGGCAGAAGATAGTGTCCGACCTACCACTATCCCTGTTGCATCAGATAAAATACTCAGAATAAACAGGACGATTTTTATGGCAGCCATGCAAGTTCAAAGAAACGCACCCGGAATCTCTCACACTGTCTCTGTCTGTCTGTCTGTCTGTCTGTCTGTCTGTCTGTCTGTCTGTCTGTCTGTCTGTCTCTCTCTCTCTCTCTCTCTCTCTCTCTCTCTCGTTCGTTGCTGCTGTTACAGCAAGACGAATGAGCACGCATCAGTGGCTACTGTAACTCGATTCCCTCCTTACAAGCAAACACTCTTTTTCTCTGTTAAGACGTGTTCTAGTCATACTAGTTCCTATATAAATATCACACAAATTTATTGAACGAGGGTTCTCGGACAATACCGTGAAGAATTATTAGATTACACTATACGGTGTATAAAACGCACCGAATAGTAAGCGAGGACGCCTCTGATTGCTATCATCAAAAGGACTGATAACGTGATAACGATTGATTTTGCATTAGTTGTGAATCGTCCTACTTTCCTCCGCCTTTCATCGACTTCGACTCCCGTTGAGAAGAGGGTCAGTCACACTGATCACAGCGTAGGCTATATGTTAATTATCACTTTATAGCTTCTTTCTCTTGCTCCGAATCCTCATTTCCTTTAATTCCTTCACTGTCTCCTCAAACCTTTAGGTCTAAACTTAAAACCTTCCTATTCGAAAAGTCATTTCCCCCATAGCAACAACAACCTGACCCGCCGCCTCATAAATACACTGACCTTTGCCCGGCCGACAAACCACCCTGGCTATAGCTATTTCAAGAAAGATTAAGCGCATGAGAATAAGCAGCTACTGCTGTGCTGCTTTCCGGGGCGCTGTAGAAGTTTACGAGATTTTACTTTACTTACTTTACTTTCTCTTCACACCCTCTCACTCAGCGTCGCTCTTCTCCGTTAGTGCATTTCCTCTGACCTCGTGGACGCCTCGCTCCAGAATGCCTTCGTTAGCATAACGCCTGTCTGTTTAAAACACTTAACGAATTGGTTGAAAATGTCAACTGATTACAACCAGGTAAAAAACTGAAATCAGAAATCAGCTATTTCCTAAGTACTATGGTCGGTGACATTAGCGGAAGAGGGAATAGGACTAATGCAGAGATGTCCATGGGTTGGGTTGGGTCAAACTATTCCATATTAATCGTGGGTTGGGTCAGAAAATAAGTCATGGTTTAAGAAACTGTAATGTATTACAGTGGGTTTGGTTGGGTTGGGTCAAGTAAATCTATTATCAGCATGGGTTGGGTTGGAGATTTGATGGGTCTTATTGGATTGGGTTCTAAAAATGTTTTCCTTGGTTCCACCATTTTCCTGTAGAATTTACATGTGGGACCTCTGGTGCTGTTATAGTGTACTATAGAAGCAGCAGCAGCAGCAGCAGCAGCAGCAGCAGCAGCAGCAGAGGACGGGCTACTGTCTAAATTCTGCAAGTCAGAGAGAATCCATTGAGCAAAGATAGTCTGCGCGGAGGAGTTGTTTGTCTCTGGAGTGCTAAATCAAAAAGAGGAACAAAAGCAGAGCAGAGTGACTTTCGATATGGCATTTTGAGTGCTTCGAAAATCAACGCTTAATGGATCCTTAAAATGCAAGTCTAACAAACAAAAACGAGAACAAACAAGCTACAACTTCATCTGTACATGTATAGGCTACTGATTTAGTACCCAGCAGTGAACACAAAACTGAACATTACGTCTTCTGAAAGCCGTAAATGACACGATTATTGTGCGTGAAAATGTTAGGGAATCGTTTAAAAATGGAAGTTTTCGGCGGAGTTAATGTTTTTTCTGTATGAATTTTTTTAGTGAGATTGGAGAGGACGGCACTCTTAATGGATCAATAATAGACAGTGGCGGCTCTAGGATTTGGCAAGTGGGGGCCGCTGGGGGCAACTTCTAATCATGGGGGCCAACCATTTGTTGTTTAATGTATGTAGCATTAAGTATAGGGTCCCAACTGGGGGGCCGCTGGGGGGCCAGGCTCTCAAAGGGGGGCACGGGCCCCCCTGGCCCCCCGGTGGAGCCGCCACTGATAATAGACAACAAGAGAATTCACACTGTCCATCCTCTGTTTCACCGCTTCATTCGCCGCGTCATACATTATGTCTGAAATCCATTTTCCTTGAAACACCAATGCAGAAAATAAAGTATAAGATCATAGACCAGCAGCACTTTCGATCTCACTACTAGTCGAAGAACAAACGCGCGGTCACGAGAAAGAGAATCGACGAATTTCTAAGCGTTTTAGTGGATATCTGTGGATATCTTATAGCATCAGCTCTTGAAGAATTTCTTACATACAATTTTTAAAATAAACATTAACGTCCCTTGGCCAATAGGGAGTCAAACTATAGAGTCAAATTGGAATTTGACTTTTGCATTTTCGAATTATTTTGGAAAAGTCTATCTAGAAACCGACCTCTCGTGTTAGAATTCGACCTCATCGAAAAGGGAAATCCTCAAAACTTCTTTTCGACATCGAATACAAAAATTAATGAAATTTGCAACATAATGGGTTAATGTTACACTGAAATTAGTTGAAGAATGAGATTTGCTTTAACAGGAACGCCGCGAATGTTTCTTGGAACAGTAAATATGCGTTTTCTCTAACTCTCTGAAACAAAAGAATGACCCCTCAGAGTAATTAACCGTCAAACTGTTATAATATTATACTCTCTTGCACTGACTTCTTTATTCGCTGCTCTTTTGGTTCCGGTGCTCTAATCTTTGGCATTGGTGGTCATCGATGCAGTCCCCCTTGTGTTGATTGATAGACAGTCACGTGACCTGCAGCTGTACACGCAGCCCGAAATACGTCTATAGCCAAATATAGGCTACACGCCGGTTGTTTCGCCGAAAAAGAAATCGGTCGAGAAACGGATTGCAACATTAATTTCCGCGTCCATAAGAATTCTGCAGTTGGAAGAGAGCAGAAGAAGCAGCTATGCTACAACATCACACGTCTTACTGCCATATTGACGCAAAGAGATTCTGGAGAATGATTCCTTCCAAATAACGATGATGATGATGATGATGATGATGATGATGACAACTGGATTTTAAGTGGCTTATTGGAATGTCACCGCTGTCACTCATTCAGTCATCGCCATCCATTCCAACTTCCGGTTTGTCCGCTGCAGCTGTTAACGTTAATGCTATAATCGTCTCCAGCCTAAGGCGTTACGCAGTGTTCACTTCCCGCCGATGGACTCCCTGAGCGCCGGGAAAATCGAACCCAGACAGGCAGACGGCTCGTTGCTTGACAAAGGCAGAACTGACACTCTACCGAGTGAGCTGCTGATGCATGCTAGAAGATTCGAATCACAACTAAATCCTTTTTACAGGACCTTCACTCCAGCGGTACATATAGAGTTATAGGCATTTTCTTTACCCAGTGGCGTAGCCAGGTTCCAGAATACGGGAGGGACCAGTGTTTAGTCTAGACTTTTGGACTCCGGGGGGAAACTGACAAAGCCGGGGGAGAAACTGACAAGGCCGGGGTGGGGAATTCTGCTAGGGGGCTGCTGTTAGTCCATGTAGTATGCCGAAATTTCCAGAGGGATTTGAAATTTTCGGGGGAGGGAAAAGGGCAATTCCCCCGGAAACGGTCTAGATTAAACACTGGGAGGGACGCATCGACATTTTCAGTTTTTAAAAAATGCCTGCAGGCAAAAAATTCGTCAAGGAGTTCTTGTTGACACATTCGCGTACGCCGCATATAAATTCTGTTCCGACCATTCTACCGCCCCCCCCCGCCGCCCCACAAAGTCGAAAATTTCTCAATGGTTTTGTGCAAATTCCACGATTGATCCCAATCAGAATAGGGGACCCGGCTCCCCCCATTTCCCTTGCCCGTGGCTTCGCCAATACCACACTACCACCAAACGACCAGCGAAGGATTATCTTTTTGCGGCCTCGGTTTTACTGCTCCTTTACGACCCAAGTCAGGCATTTTACGCCAAACACTAAAACGACTTCATTCTCTTATAATAAACATCAGTTCGTGCCTCTAAAGCGCTGCTATAGGAGCATATTACACGGAAACAGCAAGCAGTTCAGCTGTTCGTAGACAGCTGGTTGTGGCGGCGGCGGCGGCCAAGGCAACTGAAACCAAGAAATTTTGCAGTCGAAGTGGTGGAGATCAGTCGGTGATCTCGGCTTATCCGGGCCGCCGTCTTTACCTTTTTCCCGCTTTGCGCAACAGTATGCACGCAATTAATACCAACGACTACAAATGAAACCGTTTCTTCCAAATATTGACTTCTTCGCAGACCATACAGTAAGTGCTGTCAGAATGTCTTTGCGGCTCTGGTTAGGCCGAGGCCTAGGCCTAAGTAACACAAATGAAGCAGGACATTTAAAGAACCGCTCCTCTGTTGCGCTATTTCACTTATATCAGCCAACTGATAAGAGAAACATGAAATTCACTCGACAACTAAATGTGATTAGTTGGTTTCAATATAATGATGATGATGATGATGATGATAATAATAATAATAATAATAATAATAATAATAATAATAATAATAATAATAATAATAATAATAATAATAATAATAATAATAATAATAATAATAATAATAATAATCATAATCATAATCATAATCATAATCATAATCATAATCATAATCATAAATGTTTAATAATAAATGTTTAATAATAAATGTTTAATAATAAATATTTAATAATAATAATAACGTGATTTCAAGTAGGCCCGCCGCCCTATATTAGTGCAAACGTCTGATGTAGGCTGTTAATATTAAAATAATTCGTTATTGAGAACCTTCACAGCGAATTCACCGCTGCGTGGGTTTTCTCAGTTCCTCGTGAACCATGGCACCCGCCTGATGACACGCTTGAGTGAGATTCTGTCACGCATGGACGCGCCTGCCACTCTCTTCTAACCTCTAAACAGTTATGTCGTCGGACTTTGTCTTTAGTTAAGAAGAGCGTCGTTGAATGGCGTCGTAGCCTAATAAATCATTTGCGTTTTATACACGTTATAGACTACGTGTTGGCTATTACAGACCGTAGACTTCGTGTGAACAGCCCAAAAAGTTATTAACCTCATACGCGTGCTGTAATATGAATATCATGCAGCTATTAATTAGTTTATCATCGTCGATGTCGTCGTCGTCATCATCATCGTCGTCGTCGTCACAAATCTGAATCTGAAAATGCAAAACGCTCATCTCGATTTATGCGTCTTCGCTATAATATTATCTGCATGATTGATGGGAATTTTAATTAAGGACGCGACAAGATATAATCGATCAATTGACAGTACAGCTGAAAATTATTCGTCTAAAATAACTGATCGACTCAGAGCGCGTCGAAGATCAAAGAAGAAGAAGAAGAAGAAGAAGAAGAAGCGCTCTAAAGGCGTTTATCTGTTCCTTAATCCGTCAAAGATTTGGTTGGATATCGTCCTAAGACACCGCCGCTTACCTTCGATCGCTATGGGGTTCGAACTTCGTAGGTCTGAAACATCTGCAGGACGCTGCTGCTGCTGCTGCTGCTGCTGCTGCTGCTGCTGCTGCTGTGACTTCGGATAGGCCTATCTGGTTATCTTTCGCTAAAAATTCCACGACCTTATCGGGATTCGAAGCGAACGAGAGTTCGCAGATAGGCCTCTATGCATTGTGCTGTTTTTTTAAGAGTTGACGGATAGGACCGAATTAAGCGAATGATAAAAAACGAACGCGTCTTTTCAGAAGACGAAGAAAGAGGCGCCAGGTGTAATCTGGCTTCGACCAAAGACATTTCATCAGGAACTGCGCGGATCGACGGGTAAATGGCAGCAGCCGATATTGCAGCGCAACAAAAGACCGAGAACGACTCATCTCCAACAAAGACGTCCGCCATTCTAATCAGTTTGTTATCTCGACTTCATTCATTCGATGCTTAGACGACGCTGACAGGCAATAGGAACGAACTCTGGCTGCTACCATTGTAGGCCTAATCATAATAAGACAAGCCTTACTGAACGACTATCATGACTACTACTACTACTACTACTACTACTACTACTACTACTACTACTACTACTACTACTACTACTACTGCTGCTGCTGCTGCTGCTGCTGCTGCTGCTGCTGCTGCTGCTGCTGCTGCTGCTGCTGCTGCTGCTGCTGCTGCTGCTATTTCTATATTATATTGATTTTATTATTATCATTGACAGTCTTCTTAATTGTCAACGCAATTTTATAACACCACGCGGTTCGAAAATGCAAGGATATCAGGCGATGGAGCCCCAAATCCATTCGCAAAAGATAAAGACAGAGATTCCAGAGTTTAATCCGTGGAAAGAAGGACAGCTGGAAGAAATTTGTCCAGATTTGATAGCACTCAGTGCGATTATTTTTGCACTGCCATTTTGGAGTCAAAAATTGGGGGGAAATGGGGAAGAAAAGGGGAGCTTCTTTAACTTTTTGGAAATGAATTTTACGTTAAAAGTTAGAAGACCGTCCATAGGCGGATTTAGAGTGTAATATTTGGGTAGGCTAGCATGGGGTCTGGGGGTGCCATCCAGCACGCGACAGACCTGGTGTTGATGGAAAAAATGTTTTTTGTTTTGGTGGGATTAGCTGGATAGGCTTAAGCCTACCCTAGCCTTTAATCAAATCCGCCTATGAGACCATCTCACGTATAATAAGAATCGTTCTTGCTGTCTTGCTTAGAATTAGAGCGGTCGTTACTTCAACGTATACGTTTAGTCCACGTAAGCTGGCCACAAGCTCTAATAGCAGTCGGGATCTACTTTCCCTGTGCACTTTTGCCAATTCCTGGTGGCAATTGCGAAGCCATCTGTCGGCGAAATGTGTCAAATTGTGCTGCTTTATAAGTTCTCGGCAATCGGGTTCCGCAACGATTTCTAGCGAAGTTCGGAACTGACGCTTTAATCTTTTCTGTCTCCAACGTTCTGTCTCCAACGTTATGTATCCAAACTTTGTGGCAATCCGTAATAATTACAATTGTAAGACGAGATAACTTTGGTTGACATGGCAACAATTCTTTCTGCCTGCAAAGTCGTCTCATGCAATGCAATTATGACGATAATTTCCGTAAGTCTATTTTGTGGTATTTAATAAAGAAAACGACGATAATATAATTTATTAGAACAGAGTTTAAAAGCAGCATCGGACATAACGGTTTACGACATTTTACTCCTCTTTCAAATGAGAGCTTGAACCGAATTATATCGTATCATTTAGACGCGAAGGGCATTTAGACGCGGTGAGCATTTGAACGCGGTGGGCATTCACTGAAGTTTTCATACAGGCTTACTTAGCCTCCTAAACCACTTACAATCACATTATTATTATTATTATTATTATTATTATTATTATTATTATTATTATTATATTATTTGGACGCGGTGAGCATTTAGACGCGGAGGGCATTTAGACGCGGTGAGCATTTGAACGCGGTGGGCATTCACAAAGGTTTTCATACAGGCTTAGGCTATTTAGCCTCCTAAACCACTTAAAATCATATTATTATTATTATTATTATTATTATTATTATTATTATTATTATTATTATTATTATTATTATTTGGACGCGGTGAGCATTTAGACGCGGAGGGCATTTAGACGCGGTGAGCATTTGAACGCGGTGGGCATTCACAAAGGTTTTCATACAGGCTTAGGCTACTTAGCCTCCTAAACCACTTAAAAATCATATTATTATTATTATTATTAATATTATTATTATTATTATTATTATTATTATTATTTGGACGCGGTGAGCATTTAGACGCGGAGGGAATTTCGACGCGGTGAGCATGATGGACGTGGAGGGCATTTAGACGCGAAGGGCATTTAGACGCGGTGAGCATTTTGAACGCGGTGGGCATTCACTGAAGTTTTCATACAGGCTTACTTAGCCTCCTAAACCACTTACAATCACATTATTATTATTATTATTATTATTATTATTATTATTATTATTATTATTATTATTATTATTATTATTATTATTATTCTTATTTGGACGCGGGTGAGCATTTTAGACGCGGAGGGCATTTAGACGCGGTGAGCATTTGAACGCGGTGGGCATTCACAAAGGTTTTCATACAGGCTTAGGCTACTTAGCCTCCTAAACCACTTAAAATCATATTATTATTATTATTATTATTATTATTATTATTATTATTATTATTATTATTATTATTATTATTTGGACGCGGTGAGCATTTAGACGCGGAGGGCATTTAGACG
>CM030844.1:873019-905519 GCA_018105865.1 Metaphire vulgaris
CCAGGGTTATGGAATAGGGCGCATCTGGAGGGAGTTCTGACGAGCACAAAATCTCATCGTTTAGAACTTCTTGCACTGCACCTTGATCATGCTACCCACTCTTCCCACCCCCACCCCCAAAATTTTCAACGATTTTGCGCAAATCGCACGAGCGGTCCAAAAGGCCTATATAGGCCCCTCTGAATCCCGTTAATACGCCAACGACTGTGGCCAAATAGTCTTGGCCATATGAATTAGAGATGGCGTGATAATCTTCTTTACCCTTTCAACCGCTCTGTGTTCGACGTCAGACAGAACGACTGACCCCACGTAGGGCAAACGCCACCTCTCCTTCTCCCGCGTCCCCACTTCGGCTGGAATCGGTTCGTTCATGTCTGAAGAAATCTGTCTCGATCGTCAGAAATCGCCTCCAAAAAGGACATCATTAGTCTTAGACGTACTGTCGCGCAGTGATTAGTTGCAAATGATAAAAGCTCTTAAATTGCGTGGCGGTTACTTAATCGGAGGCGACGCGACATTCAAGAATTCCAGCAAATAACGGCAAATAACGGCACCTGCAATCGATTGATGTCGAGTGTATTTCTAAATACAGCCATAGAGGCTCTTCAGTTAGTTATAAAATAATAACTCTTTCTAAGTTTTACAAGCAGACCTGGTAGTTCGGGGAATTTGAATCAGACCAGTGGGGGCAGTATAAAACTTCCCCTTGATACGTAGAAATAACCAGACATGGACATGGGCCCATAATTTAAAACCTAGCCAGGGTGGACCCAGTCAATGTCAGAAGTGGACTAGTGTATGGACTGGCGGAGGTCAGTAAACAGTGACAAGGAATCCCCATCGCCCTCAAAAGGTAACAATTGCATAATAGTATTAGCTCTTATGATTGCTATGCTACTGTGACCAACCTGATGCAGTCGGGGGTTTGAGCGTTTGACCTGTTGAAGAAACGAATTCATCAGTCGCGGATTGGAATTCAGCATCTGACGAATCTGAGAGAATTGAGGCCGAGATGGCGAAACCAACATGGGTTATCAGTTCGCCAATCAAAACCACAACCACCTGCCATGAACACCTGTTCATGCTAGCGCCATGGGCGCCTACAGATTGGGGCACAAGGGTACTTTGGCCCTCTCAGAATGGGTTATCTCCACATCCGCAGTTCCTTTAATTCTTTCACTATCTCTCCTCATGCCTTTAGGTTGGGTCTAAACTTAAAACTTCCTATGCCAAAAGTCATTTTCCTCCATAAGCTATAACAGCTTGACCCGCCACATCATGGATACTGATCTTTGCCCGGCCGACAACCCACCCTGCCTATAGCTATTTCAGAAAGAGCATATAAGAATAAAAGCAGCTATACTGTACTACTTGCCAAAACCGCTATATAAATTTACGAACTTTTACTTACTACTTAGTTTTGCCACGAACTATGGTTATCTTCCTAACCAGCATTAACCGTGACCATTGTGCTTTCACTGTTTTGCCCCCCCTGAAAACTTCGTGAGCGCCCCTGCTCGTGCTCTCTCTGTCACACCACAGCGTAATGCAGAATTCGTAATAATTTGTTCGCCAAATCTTCCCCATTTTTCAGTGTTTCACCCAAAATTGTATTTTAGGAAGGCATATTTATTAATATAGATGACAAAAAACTAGATATAGATTAGTAATAGATGAAAGGAACGGAAAGATATCATATCTAATTGCAGATTCCTTTTAGGCATCGGGAATAGTCTTCAATTGTTGTGGAATTTCAAGAGAATCGAGACCCAAAAAATTTCCGATCAAAAAACCCTGGACTAACCATCACGAAATTTTGAGAAATTTGACGAAAAATTCATGTCGGAAATTGTCTCAAATTCCGCAGAGAAGAATGTAGGGGCCTTCTAGTGATGCCTTTGAAAATTCAGAAATTTTTGCCTAATTCGCCTTGTTGGCTATTTGTCGATTTTTCAGACAAAACCATTTCCGCAATCTCTTAGAAAGAGTCTACGATATTCGATCGTTAGAGAGATCACTGGAGTGTTACCAGATTCTTGGGAAGGGGGTTTCCTGTTGAGTCGATGCTCTGTTCCATCGCTTCCACACGACCCGGCCTCTTCGTCCAACGTCAAATTCTCCGCTGGAGTTAGTCGACAGTTGACCTTAATGGAAGAGGTCGTTAAACAAGAAAGATGAGAAATAACAGCAGCTAAACATAGCCAGTAATAATAATAATGCTTAACTAACCCCCCCTTCCCCAGGTGAAATGTCTTCGCTCATTCATTCGTTCGTTCATTCGTTCGTTCGTTCATTCCACTCAGTTTGTCTTTTTGGTAATTTATTGCCCGACTCACATTCGTCAGGTAGTGCACTGCTCTGTCGGGATTATTGCACGACGCTTCCATGGCAACCGTTGCTTGGCCACGCGAGAATCCTAGCGACACGATCTCTTGGATCGCGTTCTGATGGGCGCCGACCAGAAGCGTCGTCGATGCGTCGTCGCCAGGTGGCTGCTGCCGCTGCCGCCGCGATGACGTCATTCGCTGCTGCGGTTTTCATTCACGTTTGATCCTTGGACGTCTTCCATTTTGCCTTAAGAAATCTTATGTGGAAAAAAATTGCATATAATATAGACCATAGACTTATATATATATATATATATATATAATACCATAGACTTATATATATATATATACACAAAATCCACCACGCTATACAAAATCCACGAAGATGTCATGCCTGTTTACTAGTAGTGTTCAGTTTTGAACGCTAATGGTTGTCACTCTAATCCCACCCCAACATTTTAGAGCCGCGTAGTTTCCTGACCTTTGAAAGGGTGGACTTGGACCCAGCCCCCCCGTATTATGAATAGTTAACGTATGCTACCTATTTTATCAGAGTTTGGCTTACTTACATCTGTAGGTCTATTCACTTTGTCTTGACGCTGAAATCCAGCTTGTAGTCCGTCTATAACAGCCGTTAAAAACGTATCGATTTAAACCTGTGCCATGGACGCTTTTCCTAGTCTAGTAACGATGCATGTTGAATTGAATGGCAACTTGCACGTGGCCTCTCCAATCTCAATCGAGATAAGTTAGTCAAATAATGTTAACGATTCTTACTATGGATCAGTGGGGCGGAGCCAGTAAGCTGATATCAGGAATTTCCCCATCTTCCCCCCTACAGTCATCGCCGTCGCTTAATTGCATCGACTTAAACTACAAGTCACGTGTTCGAGCGACGATGGGCAGTAAAAACACGATTAATATCGAGTTTGTAGCTCACTTTATTAGTCGCAGACAGGACTTCTGTCTTAAACGGCATTGTCACCAATAAAATCATAAAAAATAATTATGATATTCGGAGCCTGTGGCATGGACACTCTCCAGAAGGCTTCACAGTAGGACCTATTCCAGGAGTGGGACATCCTGTGAAGCAGTGGCAGCTCCACCAGGACCAGGGCCCAGTGCCTATTGAGTACCTGCCCCAGTACCCCAGTTGGGACCCTATACTTAATGCTACATACATTAAACAACAAATGGTTGGCCCCCATGATTAGAAGTTGCCACCCCAACGGCCCCACTTGCCAAATCCTAGAGCCGCCACTGTATAAAAGTGCCATTAGCGGACAGTTTTCATTGTTTCATTCAAAATATTTAATTTGGGCGCAGGTCAGAGTTAACCCTCTGCGTCCCTTTGGACACTACTCGTTTTGTTTTACCTACTTCGTTCCATTGGTTCATTGTACAACAGGATTTATTTGATTAGAATAGCACAATTTCTAATTAAATAGAGCTAACTGCTGTGGCTTACGTGCCTTTCACTGAATCGAATAATCTCCCGTTGTTTTACCGTCTAGCCGACTCAAAACAGATGGCAAAAGAATTGTCTATGCATATGCGTGACCAGTTGTGCACCTAACTCAAAACACACGCAGTCAGACCAGCAGACATACAGGTGCGCTCACGCGTGACCGTTGGAGCAGGTATTTCGTATTTTTAGAAGGTGACAGCTCTACAGAGTATACCGGTAAAATAGAGAGCCGTCTGCGCGAAAAATTGCCGCCAAGATTCGCAAATAAAAACATAACATGTCAACAACTTGCGTTAATCTCGCTGTTTTATTGTGCCTTACATTAACTGAAGCTGAACAGGCATGATGATGTCATCACATGCATGAAAACCCCCTCGTCATGAAGGATCATCAGGCCTATAACCATATTGTAACCATCCCACGGTTGATGACGTAATAATATATAGTCGACCCCTATGGCCGAAAAGACTAATTTTCCTCTTAGCGAGCGCTAGATAAATGAATAGGATTTCGTCACTTCTTTGTGACGTCAATGGACTACAGATAAACAGACTCAATAGAGATCATCTCTATTTCATGTTTACTGGCAGTTTGAATATACATAGAAAGTTGACTATTTTCTCTTTTAATTGCGGTTACTAATTTGACTAAAGTGACAGTCGATAGTGAATGAGTGTTTTGGAGACTTTGCTTCTGGCGTTTTGTAATGAAATCAGTGCAGTTTTCAGACAAAGCAGCTAAAAGGGTGCGTTTTTGTCAAATGTTGGCGAATTCTGACCCCGTGAGAATAGTGATGCCCCATTGGGTGTTGTAGGAAAAGAAGCCCACTCAGCCAATTCATGACCAGTCCCCTACGCAACTCCAACACTTCAGCTTTTATTTCGTTCGAGATAGACTTCCCATCTTCACCAATGGTGGACTCTACTGAGAGTCTACTCGGGACTTGAAAGTCTCTTCGAAGATCCCGAAGAGAATCACTCACAAGTAGCAAAAAACCCGTAGAATTCAACGACGTGGATCATTAGCAGAGCAATGAGTGGACATATGCCCCCCCCCCATCTCATTATTCGGATTGGGTCAAGTTGCGGGATTTGCGCAAAACCAAAGAGAACTTTTCGGGAATGTGAAGGGAAGATGATTGTCAGGCCTCAGAAGAATTAATGCATACAATACAATATACGCACTCAACTCCCTTCTCAAGATATTTAATTGTGATACAGATATAGTAGGATCTGGAAATTGGTGAAGTTGGTGCCCCTTCCCCCCCCAATATTCTAGAGCCATGGGTGATGTAGAATAGATTGAAAAATCATAGTTAATAGTTCCAAAAATAAAAATTTGCAAATCTTTTGGGAAATATGAGTAAAATATTGAGCAATAATATTATGTCCTTTGTAGAGCTGTACCGATTAATCGGCAACATTCACAATCGGACCGATTATTAAGACAATTGGAACAATCGGTAATCGGGTGCCAGTCCGGTGCCGATACCGATTAATCGGTAACACTTGTTTTCTGGCCGATTATTAGGATAATTGGAACACTCGGTTAAAAATTGCAGTGTGAACATAGAAATTTAAAATTTGACATAATAAGTATTGATAGCAAAATCATTATTCATTAATGATCAAGCACACATTATGCATTGAATCTCTTGGCAAACCTCGAATTGAACCAGCATACGGAGAGCTTGTGCATTTACGCTACACTTTTATGGTAAATTTGATTGCATGATCATTAAAAACGCCCGATTTGGAGAATTCGACAGATAATCGGTATCGGCGAAACAATCGGTTGTCTAACAATCGGAACAATCGGTAATCGGAACAATCGGCAAAATGTGCAATCGGTACAGCTCTAGTCCTTTGTATAATATTATTGCGATGAAAACTAAAGACATGCTCCGTTCCGTCTTCTAATCGGTCACTGAACGACATGAGCCAGAATGATTGCTCCTCGGCCGTAAGACATCGGGAAGGTAAACAGGTCTCATTTATTATTATCATCATCATCATCATCATCATCATCATCATCATCATCATCATCATCATCATCATCATCATCATCATCATCATCATCATCATCATCATCATCATCATCATCATCATCATCATCATCATCATCATCATCATCATCATCATCATCATCATCATTATTATTATTATTATTATTATTATTATTAAACTCTAATCTAAAAATCAAAAGTTCTTATAAGCGTCAATGCATGCGTTGACTGTTGAGCGCATTATATAAGACCAGTGGTGTAGCCAGGGTTTCTGAATAGGGGGCAGGGAAGGGGGTGCATCAACATTTACGGGAGACAAAGTATCCGAGAGAAAGCAGAAATCGCCTTGAGGAGTTCTTGCAACATTCACGTACAGTATTCAACATTTCGCTCATGATACCTGCAGGGCGCGATTTGCGGGGGGAGGGGAATCTTCCCCCACTGCCCAACTGCATCCCCACTACTGCTACATCCTCCACCACTACATCCTCCCACTGCTACAGCTTCCAACAACTACATCCCCCTCCCAAGCTCGACATATTCCGCCCACTGCTCCAGGTCACAAATCGCACCCTGGATACCTGCACCCAAATGTCTCCGTGGTTTTGCGTACATTTCACGACCTGCAGGTTCCTGTCAGAATACGCGGGGTCCGAACCCATTTACCCCCCTCCCCCCACCGTGGCTACGCCAATGTATAGGACTAGAGAGTTTTCAAATTACCTCCAGAATCTTAGTTTAATATCAGAATTTAAACTTGAGGAAATCTGCAGCGGCAGCACCGGTGAATTTTTAATTGGCACTTCCCCCCACTGTGAACCCGATTTTAAATTTTGTCAGATTGCGAGCCGCTGAGGAGTTATTCGTGTCAGCGTGACCCAAATCTCGAGTCTCTGATTGGCTGCTGCGACGCCGTCAGTCGGTTACGTCACCGACCGGAAGAGGCAGACGATCGACGAACAGGTGGTTGGCAGAGCAAGACGATCAGAGAACTGGAACAGAGAATCAGGTCTCGGCTCGACCTGTCACGTGACTCCTCCAGCAGGCGATCGGTCGGCTTCGAAGGTCACGGATCCCAGAGCAGATGTGGGTCGGGTCAAAGTTCACGCTCGGATTTCGGGGCTAAACTGCATTCTACGTATCCGTTGGCTGATAGTACTCGGTACGGCGACTGGAACGGCGGTGGTACTGGGGCGCTGCGATCGTGTCTGGTGCAGGACGGCTTCCCACGTAGCGAGGACCAGTTTGAACCTCTGAGGGACGATGTCTTATTTGACGGCCATGGAGGCGACCCGTGCAACCAGATCAAAGCGCTCGGAACGAGAGTGGAGCTTCAAAGCAAGGCGAGATTCTACGAGATCTACCGAACACTCAGAGCAATAACTGTCTAGGCCCCTCTATAGGCAACTGTTTCCGCTCGAGCGTGGTTAGGGAAACCAGGAGCGTCGCGACGGGGCTATATCGATGTATATATATATATATACCCCCACTCCAAAAAATCAGGCTACCTTAAAATTGTTAACGTGTTTATTAAGGTTTTTCAAAGTTTTTAAATATTTATAGCCCCAAATTACAATATACGGTACCTCCAATAAAATTCCTGGATACGCCCCTGAGGGAAACGGTTTCATGTTGTCCATTAGACCTACGTGAAATTTAGGAGAATCGCAATTTTGACTTAGGCGCTGGCCAAACAAGATTATTTTGTAAAGCCAACGTATTTGGGATGGGGTGGTGGGGTGGTGGGGGTGGAAGAGTTGTAATGTTTTTGCCTATTCGAAGTGTCGCGGTGGCATATATTGTCTTAAGGTGATCGAGAAACTGTTGTCTGGTCTGAGAAGATTGGAAGATGAACGAGACGCATATGGACGAATATTTCGCGAGCTCAGAGGTAGGGAATAATTAATGGGAGTGATGAAAGGAAAACAATAATGAAAGGAAAGTGGAAACTCTAAGCATTTATTGTGTATGACCGCATTTAAGTTGTACGCTACTCCAACGGCCATCAACGACACTCCCTTTATTGTCAAGTATCATCGTCGTCATCATCATCGTCGTCGTCACTGTCATCGGCATCATCATCATCATCAGCAGCATTTTAACTAAAACGATGGAATACATAAAATGCGAAACTCTCCCAAAACAAAACAATTTTACTAATAAAGAAAGTCATTTCGTGTTATTAGAAAATGACCAACGAAACAGGTAAGTAGGCCTAAGTAGACGTTCCACCACCAGATGGCGTTGTTTTCATTTGAAACCATTTGATTTCGATTTGGTGGGCGGGAATAATGAAAGGAAAGTGGAAGCTCTAAGCATTTGTCGTATATGACCGTATATTATTATACGTTGAACGCTGTAACATCTGCGCAGACGAACTAATCGTCGTCAACGAGACAATCGCCGATTCCCAACTGAACTCCTCCCTCCAGCATGACGTCACCGCGTGGAAGCATCGGGTGACGTCAGAGCTGCGGCAGACGATAAGATTGGAGATGAAGCGCCACCTGTGTCGGTGCGCGGAATCGGAGGCTGCGACCGGAAACCAGACAAAGGAACTGATGCGGGAAGTCAACTTCATGTGAGATGCTGAGGTCTTCACACAGAAGTACAGTACTTCGTAATAACGCACTCAGCTGTAGCGTATACTTGGTTATCGGGTATCTATCGCAATGTATGGTCCCGTGCGATGCGCTACCGTATTCGCTGCTTGTTGGACCCGCTAAGTACGTTATAACGAGGTTCTACTGTATCCCATTTAGAACTGGTCATTTTGGTCATTTTTGGTCGTTTGGTCATTTGATCAGTCAACTGGTCATTTTGGTCGCATTCAAAGTCTGTCATGGCAACGGAAATTGGATTACAAATCGCCGAAGTCACGTGGCAAGGGCAAGACGACGCGCGTGACTCATTCGGGCTCCATCCCCGGGCGACAGGCTAGCTCCGAGAGCGTGTTATCGTGTTATCGTTTACTGATCTGTTTTTTGTTTTACATTTGAAGAAAGAATTTCGTATCAGATGAGATGAAGTGTCAGAGGAGAGAAGTCAACAGAATTCTTTCTCGATTAGGTTTGCATTTCGCAAATAAGAAACGCAGTTAATCAACTTTTATTACTCGTATTAGGGGCCTGACCACTCCCCCCATACCGTTGGTGGTGGGCCGTACAGCTAAAAATCCAGAATCTGTGACGAACGCCAGCAGGGGCAGGCCCCCGACCAACGCAACCGACCTCAGAGACAAATCGAATGCCAAATTTTGACCCACTGACCTTTGACCGATCCTAACCTCTAACTTTAAATGACCTTCGCATAATTAGTGACGGCGTTTTGATAAGGACAAGGATTTCTACGACAATTTAAGAGGCCAGTGACCGTGAAAGTAGATTTCGACGGAGTCCAAGTTGTTTAATGTTGTTTTATGATTGTTATTTCGCTCGTTAGTTCAGCTGGAGACAGACCTTATAGACGCCCTTAGGGAAAACAAGAGCATTCAACGCAGACTTCAAAAGCTCGACAAGGTCTTCTTACTATTCAACCGTTATTATTATTATTATTATTATTATTATTAGTAGTAGTAGTAGTAGTAGTAGTAGTAGTAGTAGTAGTAGTAGTAGTAGTAGTAGTAGTAGTAGTAGTAGTAGTAGTAGTAGTAGTAGTAGTAGTAGTATTTTAACTACTACTATTATTATAATAAATAAGTTTAAATCAATTATAGGTCGAGTGTTCGGGATTTGAATTTATTATAAACGATGACTGTTTAGCGCTCTCGTTCTCCCAAGCCACGCTGAAAGAACACGTCGGGTGTAAGCGATGGGTCTCTAATTCTGAGACCCCTGCTACGGCGCTAGTTGGGGTCTTCTCCCGGGCGGAGGTTTCAGGGAGTTCCGTATGGCTGACTACCAGTCTATGACACCCCCCCCCCCAAATTCTACGCTTTTCAGACGGTAGAAAACACGACTCAGTCGCAGACTGTCATCAGCCAAAGGCTGACAAAACTTGGTCGTCGACGCAGTGGAAAGCGAACGGAAAGAAAGTCATCCGAAGATACCAGGTAACGATGGCGCTATATATCCTAGATGAATTCCGTTGCTTCGTATCTGTTATGATCGTTAATCCGCTAATTAAACTTTCTTACCCTCTGCCGTGTGCGCAAATATGATTGAAGATATACCCTTGGTGCGCCCTCTGGCTATGTCACGTGATCTTTTCGTGTAGAGAAGCTACGATGAAAACGATTTGCGAGAAGATGAAAGAGCTCGAATTGAAAATCACAGAGACGGAAAAGCGATGCACGGCAAAGAATTCGTCGCACTCCAAGATAAACAGTAACGCTCACTCGAGACACACGAAAGGTTCGATTCTGATCAATGCCGAGAAATTTCAATCAGTTGATTGTGTGTTTAGATCAATCAATCGCTCAATCAAATTGCCTCACTGTAGATCTGCTATAAGCTTTGCATATATTAAACATTATCAACCATAGGGCCTATATTCTGTAGGTAGGCCTACCGAGATGATGTAGATAGGCCTACCAAGATTTGTTTTTTATGGTTCAGTCTGTATTGAATTAGCACGAGTGATTCTAAAACTTAATTTATTTTGCGTATTAACATTACTTCAATCAATCAATCAATCAAGGATCAATCAATCAACATTTGCATAATTGAGGGGAATTAGTCATAGTTATTAGGGTAATTGACAGAAAAAGCTCAACATCTTCTTAACAGAAAAATCGAAAATGTCTCGTTCCAACATCGATGACGTCACCGACCTGTCGGATTCCGTTTCTCTGACGTCACTGACAGCAGACGACAGTCTGTCGATTGACAGGAAGAAGCCGAGAGGTATTTGACGCCATCTTGTTTAAACCACCAACGCCATAATTTGTAGATATTAGAATAATATTTTTATTATGTTTCGGCTTGTAGGCCTATACATTATTATATGGACCCGCTTCGGCCCAGTTTGGACGAACCGTCTGTTAAACTGGCTACGCCACCGAACCGTATAGGCCTATATGATAGCCTATCACTCCTCTCTCCTCAATCGGTGTGGAAAGCAGTTCACGCACTCTGATCGGTGATGTGTATTCCAGCGTCTTGCAGATAAATCCGCATTCAAATGTTACAGCTGGAGTATATAAGGCTAGATGATACTGTAGAACTCTAATACAACGGAGGAGGAGGAGGAGGAGGAGGAGGAGGAGGAGGAGGAGGAGGAGGAGGAGGGTTATCGGTTGAAAGCGTCCGCCATATATCTATGTAAAAACGCCACAACCACTGCTGCAGTTGGCGAGTGTCGCAAGCACAGGCGTAGCCTTCTATTAGGCCCAGGTCGCTAGGTTCACCTACCCAAGGATATCTTAATAACATAAAGGGGTCCATGACCTACCCCACCCCCACCACTTTCTGAGAAGCTAAAGACGTGTAAAGGTACGGAGGTAGGGTCTCCCCACTTTCGCCTCCAATTTTACGACAATTATATATATATATATATATATATGTGTATGTATTAGATATATCCACCTGGGACCGCCCGTTAATTCAGAGGAACATAAGCACCTTGTCCCATGCAGGCAATCCAAGGACAATGCCCGCCTTCTATAAGCTGCTGTTTAATACAGCATTGCTGTAGCATTTATTTGATTCCCATTGTACGTTTGATTGACTGGGTTTCCTGTCACCAGGTGGCGATCAGACGCTAGACACGGAGTCGTCCATACCTCCGATGGACAGTCTGGACGACGCGAGCGAAAGTCTGATAGCGGAAGTCCAGCAGCAGCAGCAGCAGCAGCAGCAGCAGCAGCAGCAGACGAGAGAATCCGCCGCAGGGGTCAAAAGGTCATCAGAGGTCACGACGCAACAGGACGAAGGTCACCGGCGCTGTTGTCGTTAATTAAACGATAACAGAGATAAGTTTAATTTCGAGGCACGTTTAAACCGTGTTGTCACTAGAGGTCGGATAGGCGATTCACTCTCACCCTCACCCTTTTCTTCTTCCTGTGATTTATATCGTGACGCTACATAAATCGACCGTTTTGGCGGAACAGCGCCGGAATTTCGCTCTTATGGAATTTAATTATTTTTTCCGTCGCCAGGTGGCGCTGAGGATGTCGACGTTGTGACGTCATTTCCTGCGATGAACAGTTTCGATCTGATAAACGAAACTTCGGTGGCGGAAATTCAACGGACGAGGAGAAGGTCAACAGAGGTCACGCACCCGGCAGAGGTCACGCATTCGAATCAACCAATTGGAAACGCCCGTCCGGGTAGCTGGCTTCGTTCGTCTATAATTGATGTGCATGACGACGACGACGACGAGACGATGATGATGATGATGATGATGATGACGACGATAATGATAATAACAAAAACGACACTAGCCACAAAGATGATTAAATCACTAAAATAACATTAGATTTAGCGTTATATTTAAGCCGCTTACTTTAATAGGTAAACATTGAAACTATTTCCAGTTGGTCAATTTGGGTTTAGTCTATACTATGATTGTCACATTGCTTAAATTGTTGATTGACTTCTATTCCAGATGGCGCCACCTCCCGCTGTTCCTCTTCCTCCATCTCCTCCTCCTCCTCCTCGTCGTCTTCGTCTTGTACCATTACTAGTTCCGCCTGCTCCAACACATCAGACGTCAGCCGCAATGCAAAGCCATGAGACATTTGCAGCCACCTGGCGAATGGAGCTGGAAACTCTCTTATTATTATTATTATTATTATTATTATTATTATTATTATTATTATTATTATTATTATTATTATCATCATCATCATCATCATCATCATCATCATCATCATCATCATCATCATCATCATCATCATTACTATTGTTGCTGCTGCTGTACTTTAAAGTTGAATCCTTTTGGTTTGAAATGACTTTCCTAATCAACTAATTAATTAACTTCAGCTCAAATGAACTTGCAATGCATTCACGCAGTCAGTGCACACGATCAATTCAAGTTATATATATATAGATAATATATATAGATATATATATATATATATATATATATATATATATATATATATAGACTATATTACGAAAATAAATGTTTTTAAAGAAAGAAATATTTTTAAAATTCTTTTTAAAAATGCTAATAGAGTAGAGAAGGTATGTTTCTAAATAATAGAAAAGGTATGTTCCTAAATTTTAATTTAGCAGGTAGGCCCGGTACCGATGTACCATTTGCACCATGGTAAATCCGCCTCTGTACTAACCATCCCACGAGATATTTGGCAGGACTTTCATTTAGTTGATGTCCCTCGTTCTCATACAGTCTATAGCGTTAGTGTGTAGTATGAAATGGCTGGGTGTGCTCTATTTCGAACCCTGTAGATCGAAATTGAGAATGATATAATTGATTATTCTTGCAAAGGTAAAAGGAATGAAGAGGAACAAGAGGAAAATGTGGACTTTGGCGGAGAATTTCTACAAATCGATTAGATTTTTGCATATCTAGGTCCTATTCACCCTCTATTCAACAGGCCTTCAATTGGTTTCTCTCACACAGCGAATCAATTATAAAACTTGTTTTTGTTGTCTATAAAACCTGTTGTATAATGAACCAGATATCTTAATACGCGACTCTTCCAGGTACCGACGTGCCATTTGCACCGTGGTAAATTCGCCCCTGAACGTTGAGTGCATTCAGAGTTTTTATTATTAGCATACGACAATTCTTTTGTTTACACTGACTGTAATTAATTCATTGTAATTGTTCATATCAGTGGCGTAGCCAGAATTCCGGAATGGGGGGATGGCGCATCTAGTCAAAAAGGAGCCAAGGCAGAGCGCCAGGGATGGTGGTCAAGGAGTGTTCTTCGCATATTCATCTATTCTCTTCTATCATACTAACCTACCCTCCAAAAACCACTCAACGGTTTTACACAAATTCCGCGACTGGTTACACTCAGAATAGGATCGACCCCCGTTCCCTCCCCCTCCGCCTTCCCTCCCACTTTTTCAACACCAAAGATACAATACACATCCAGTTCATTGACTTAGCAGAAGCTTTACGAATATGATTTAAAATAATTGCTAAAAGCGTTGTAATGTTTATGGTCCATGGTGTAATTTTTGTTGCGGGAGTGTGTGTGACACGTGGTAGGCCTAACGCTGACTCTGTTTAATAGTGAAGCCCGCGATAAAAACAGTCTCTGTTGTCGTCTGTCTTTCTATTTGCTCAGATTCGCGCCACATCTGTTCTTCGATGCCCGGATGAATATCAGCGCTACGTCATCATTCACTCCCGGATGCAATCGATGCCAACAGGGTCGTGATGATGATGATGATGATGATGATGATGATGATGATGATGATGATGATGATGATGATGATGATGATGATGATGATGATGATGATGATGATGACGAAATACGAGGCGCATCAGAAGCAGACCCAGTAGTGGCCGACACAGAAGCCCCTTGGCCAGGCTTAGCTAGGGCCAGACGCAACTACGCTTTGGCCGCGCTGCCTTCGGCGGCGTAGGGGCGTATACAGGGGCACAAGATGACTCAGAAAACCAGCAGTGGCCACTGCTGCGCTGACTGAGCACGGCGACGCCTGTCCTCGCGGCCACTGTTGTGGTCTTCGGTCGGTCCTGGCTCCGCCCGCTCTGTGCGTCCATAACTGTGGGCTGCGCCAAATCGAAATAATAACCTGGTAGCGTTCGACAGGAGAACATAATCATTTCAGCGCAACATCTGGACAACGCTGATTCGCTAAACATAATTCGAATTCACAGGTAAGATTGATGATAATGATGATGATGATGATGATAATGATAATGATGATGATGATAATAATAATAATAATAATAATAATAATAATAATAATAATAATAATAATAATAATAATAATAATAATAATAATAATAATAATAATAATAATAATAATAATAATAATTATTATTATTATTATTATTATTATTATTATTATTATTATTACAAGGTGTTTAAAGTGGTTCAGTATTGTCTGGCCTGTGTGAGAAGCACTATGCTAAGCCGGACATTTGTAATTTGCAACTTATTATTATATTTATTAATCCAGTTCAAGCCAGAATAGTAGCGTCACTGTTTTTGTGTGTGGCAGATCAGCTGAAAATCGACTTTACAATCAGCAGATCATACATTCTGACGCAATCAGTGACTGACTGACTGACTGACTGACACTGACTGACTGACAGGACATTGTATAGTCGCTGGTTATAAATGAAGTCTTCAGCAGCATACTAATGCTGTCATTTTCACAATAATTTCCATTCAATATATTCTACGAAGGCTTATGTCTAGACTAAATCTGAGTCCAACTGACGAGGCGCTACAAAAATGTCCATTGCAGAATGTTAGACGTTAATGGCCGGCTTGACAGTTGCAGATCTCTTTATGATTTCATAATTTCATCTTCCCGTTAGACCGAGTGATCACTTGGACGGATTAAACGATGAGCGACAATCGAGGTCAGCAGTAGCACGTCTAAAGAAATTGCAATTCTACGCCAATACAAGAATTCTGTCGTGGGAAATGCCCCAGCCCCCTTCCCCGCAGAAAAGCACGATAATCGTCGCCCGCCCCACACCCTCCCCACCCACTCGGCACAAAGAAAGCGCAAAATCGTGCGATGTGCCTTGCACCCAGCGCACCCTGGAGACTTGAACGTGTTACCATGGAGACATCGATGTTCTTACTGTTTAACATATCGCAGGTGGTTCAGACGATATTATTATTATTATTATTATTATTATTATTATTATTATTATTATTATTATTATTATTATTATTATTATTGGTCACCCTTATTATGACCATGCGAGGATATAAGCCTATATTATGCGTCGGTGGACTCCATCATCTGAGTTTGCTCTGTGTGTCCCCTGTGCGCCCAATGCTGCTGCTGCTGCTGATGGATGGATGGATGGATGGATGGATGGATGCGCTGAACGAGGAAGAGATTCCATCGATCGTAACCCGTTGAAGATGCCTTCTCTCTGATCGATATCGATCGCTCATCTGGGCAAAACATCCCTGTTACCTTATAACCGCACCTACTACACGTTGACTTGTACTTATTCAAAATTACCTGTCATCTGATCGCATCAACAGGTCTATACCAGGGGCGTTGCAACGGGGGATATATATATATATATATATATATATATATATATATATATATATATATATATATATATATATATATGTTGACTAATGCTGCGTCTGCAGCAGAATCAACGACTGTCTTCAGTATAGATCGAACCTTCAACCCGGTGCAGAATGGTCACTGCCCTCGCGGCAAAGCTAAACAGCACCGGGTGCGATGAGGCGCGCCATGTTCATCCTCGCCGCAGTCTAAGCACACTTAGTTTCAAAATGTCGGAGACTTTTTAACTAACGGCGGTCTGTATCATTTTTTTCGTGACGGTGAACTCAACAAAACCCAATTCTTTTCTTCTGGTATTAATTAACTATAAGTGAAATAAGTGAAATAGGTTCGCGTGCATCGGTCGCCGGCCACAGAGGAAAGAGCAAAGTGGTGTCTGGATTTGTTGTATTGATTGAATGGGAACAGCCAAACGTAATATATTAATACATATAGCGGCTCGTCCATCTGCTGTGGGCCGAACAGTGCAGTGACATCAGTGCAGCTTTCGCTCTGTGTGTTCAATGGCCGTCTCTCTCTCTCTCTCTCTCTCTCTCTCTCTCTCTCTCTCTCTCTCTCTCTCTCTCTCTCTCTCTCTCTCTCTCTTCCGAATGCATGCGTTCAGTTTATGCGGAGTAGGATTAGAGTTGATCGAGAGCATTGCGTGCACAGTGTTTATTCTAGGCCTGTTTTGTGCGTGTGTGGGTGGGGGGAATCCCCCCCCAAGTTTTAAAATTTCCCCCAAATTTGTATACGTTGGCTTGGGATGGAAATTCCCCCAAAGCGTGGAGAGACAAATCTTGTCCCCAAACATTGCAACCCCTCCCCAATGTCAAGGTGGCTAGAATAAACACTGTTGCGCATATATTGTGACATCACATCGAGAGACTGTTTGCATCACGTCCGCTAATTATGCATAGAAATGCAATGACAAGCGACTGTCTCTGTTGATTTAACTGACTCCAATCCACCTACTGTACATCTGCCGCTTAAGAGTCAGCCTCGTCAAAATAATTAAGCAACAATGGCATAAAATCAATGATACGTTTCTGCACTATAGGCCTATAGGCCTATACTATGTGCAGTACATCTATATCTAAGTTGTTGGTCATCTGAAACTAATGAGGCAGTGCTCCACTTGATAACCATTGTGTTATCGTAAGATCTTGTCTCGAGTTAAAAGCAACTGCGCATAGCTAAAATTCAGTGGCGTCTGTGAGAAGAAGATCACAGCCCGATTATAGAATCGATGCCACGAAGCAGAATCGATAATAATTTTCCAAGTTCTGTTAAATTAAACTCGTCGGGGGATTTTCCCTTAGAGACCAAGACGCGTGATTTTCTGGTCGATAGTTGATTAATGCAATCGCGTTGAACGTCATGGCTGCCATCTAGCCTACTGTTGCTGAGTGGGTTTCCTTATGGATGTTTCCTTCAAAAGAGAATCTACACGTCTTCCTCACACGGTTTTCTGTCCTAGACTTCGGCATGGTTAAGATGGTAGAGGTCTGGCTGTATTTAAAACTCAATTTTTATGAATTTTTAGAGTTAATCGCGCCTTGTGCAAGTCACACTGAGAACAGATTACATGGGAGAGCAAATCGCTATTTTGCGCGGCGTTTCAGTCATGATTTTGCATTAATATTATTATTATTATTAGGCCTAATATAAGTGGCGCCAGTCTATTCGCACGAAATTTCTTGGGGTAATCAAGAGTAATGGCATTCATCTTCTTAAGGACTTTGCCAAGAATCGGTCTCCCATAGAAACATCGGATTTTATTCGCCATGACGTCAGCAGCATGTTCATCTTTGAAACAACTGCGACCATTATTTTGACCAACGATTTCGCCTCAAGGCAACCATCGATCGATTGGTGCCAAATGCATTATCGTTATTGTGCCCTAGGCAAGCTCTTAATGTGATTTGATTTAAAGAAATTGTAGCCTTATATGCTAAAAGGAAATACATATTTTTAAGTCTAAAACGAATGTCATGTTGGTGTCTAATTCAAATACACTGCGATTCGGTGAAAGCGATTGTCATTTTAGAAGAACAGCTTGGGGTCAAAGATGACTAAATACCACCTGCTAGATTTTAGACAGGTCTATCCTTAATTAACCAGGGGGACACTGGCTCCGGAGAGGAAGAACGGCTCCTATGGGCGTAAAAGTCCCATAGAGCGTGCAATGGCATAGAATAGTTTTTCGAGTAAATAATAATAATAATAATAATAATAATAATAATAATAATAATAATAATAATAATAATAATAATAATAATAATAATAACAGATAAGAAAGATAGCGCGAAAGCCTTGGTGCTTATTGCAGTGTTTCAGTGGAAATGGAAGAGCTTTCAAGTCGTTCTGTGCTTTTGGAGCGGACAAGGCGAGCTCTGCTGGAGCCGCCATGCTCGACGGAGCAAAATTCGCCAAGATGACGAAAGACTTGAAACTGTTGGACAAGAACCTGACCAGCACTGACGTCGACATCATCTTCACGAAAGTCAAACCAAAAACCGAGTCAGTCTCCCCGACGTTCACGACGCCCTTTTATCAATCAAATCCCTTTCGCGATTAGTTCAACGCAATTTGACGTACTTTCTGCGATTTCAATACAGTCTGTAGAGAGATCATTCAAATTATACACAAAGGGGCATCGGGTTCAAATCTGGCTCTAGCCACTGGGCAAGTTGCTCAACACCCCCCAACGACCCCCCTATAAAATGTATACGATTCTTCTCTTCGTGAACGACTTAATGTGTGTTAACAATCATGTAATAGCAAGTTCATAATGATAGGAAAATTCATTCTTTTTATAAAAAAAAACTTCATTTAGGAGGAAAATTACGTTCGCACAGTTCCAAGAAGCGTTGAAGCTTCTGGCCGAGAAGAAATTTCCCGGATGTTCAGACGCTCTGGAGAAACTGCAAGCGAAGATGCTCGAAGGAAAAGGACCGCTCGTGCACGGCATCACTGTAAGCAACGCATTTGACTTTCCAAAAGCAAACGCTCTTTGCCATACTGGGAACCGCATCAACATAAAACATAACTGAAGAGACAAAACTAAACGACGACGGCCTAACGAAGTCTATGGCATCATGAGACATTTTAATGAGGGTTAAAGTCCTGGGTCACTCTCTATAGTAGACCTATAGAGCTACGGAGATTAAATGGTCTTTTAACTAAAATTTTTAGGAGGTGGCCAAACCACCTCAAACCAAATATAAACTAAGACCAATGCATCCATTTTTAATATGTAAAGCTTCTGTTTAAACAGTTACATCTTTTGAAATGAAGGCCCGCCACGTGGCCGAAAGCCGCGTTCCTATTGGTCTACTGACATTTGGACATCTTTCTTTCAGGAGAAGCAGCCCTTTCTAAATGTAGGCCTATTACGCATTACGCTTAAAAATATGACACCATCTGGGGACTACAAATACGACAACTTTTGCATACTATAGACATGCTACCTAAGTCCCCCCTTCTGTACGGGAGCCCTTCGACGCTTGTGTTAATTAAATATGACAGAAAGCGTTGAAGACGGCGGCCATGGACCGGTTGACGGACGCCGCGAAGTATACGGGGGCGCACAAGGAACGCTTCGACGACGAAGGGAAGGGCAAGGGAATCGCCGGTCGAAAGGACGTCGTCGACGACTCCGGTTACGTCACCGGGTACAAAGAGAAGGGAACGTTCGACAAAAAGGTGGACGAACAACAGGAGTGACAGTGACAGAGGGGTGCTCGCTGTCAACGGATTCAACGGACCCAGTAGCCAACGGGGACGCCGCCTCATAACGAAGACAGCTTCGATATACAAACAGAGTTGAACGTGTTCTTGCTTTTTTCTGTTGTTACTTTACCTGGTGTTCTGCGGGAGACTCGCGCGTTTCTGTTTCCTTCTAACGTAGGGCATTCATCTCTTCTCTCGTAGTGACGAAGAATTGCAACATAGTAGTCTTATTCGGTTTCTCTTGTTATAATGTTGTAAATTGTTGTGGATTTACTGTGTATAGAACTGGATAGATACGTATGCATGTGTTGTGTAGATCGGTGTTTCCCAAACTTAACGCGCTGTTGTGGAACGTATCGTGATCCTGTTACCTTCATGTCAACGAAAAGTGGATAGAGCGCTAGATAATCATTTCGATACACGCCTTGCATTGATTATTGATTGCAGGCATAAAAAGTCCAAAAACTTGGCCTACTTGCTGCTTTGCCTGGCTAGTGACGTTGTCTTGAGAGATGTGCACTATAGCATTATAGGCCTATTGTTCATCAGCTAGGCCTACAATACGCGTGTTTCAATAATCGACGTCGTTATAGGTAACACCTTCAGGAACGAGAACTATTTGGCCTTGAATTATAATGTTCTTGTATTTTGCTTTTTTTATAGCGGATCAGCGTCATAAGACTCATTTTCGATCTCACAAAGAGATGCTCTTGATAACGGCGACAGCAAGCGGGCTTTTGGCCTTACTTGCGATGTCCGAGCATATCAGGCTGGGAACATCCAAAAACTTACAAGTCTGATTTCCATGGATATTTTTACACCCCCCTAACAACCCTCGACACCCCCTCCAATTTGAAGTCGACAACCCCAAATTTCCTAATCTAAGAATAATGTGTACCCTAAATTACCCTAAATAGCCCCCGAACACCCCCAATTCGAGAAGTAACACCCCAAATTTTATTCATCTGATGACCTTTTTTCTGCCTGTCAGACATTTTTGATAACGTTTTATTGGCTTGTCAGAAATATTTTGAGATTTGATAAGGTTTTGGGGGGTTTTGCCTGTCAGACTTTCTTGTAGAATGACTTTTTTCACATTTATTCGGCAGAGCCCCTCAAATTTTACCGACACCCTCTACATTCACATTCCTAGAAATAACCCTGCTGGTTTCCGTCTTTCGACATCCATCAGGTCCACCAGGTCAATGTGGCTTACAATTAGAGTAGATTCTGTATGCTAGTGTTTGCATCAGAACAGATTGCAACTAGCTTCCGTTGCTAGCTCCATGTAGCCGTTAACATGTTAGGACACAGCTAAACTGAACGGTTTGCATTCTCACGGCGTTGGTTAGTATACGTGTCTAAACCCTAATTGTAATAATCTAATGTATCTAATTCCAATCTGCCTCGCGACCTGCTTGATTGAACTCTGCGACCCGTGCACCTTTGGGTCGCGACCCACAGTTTGGGAAGTACTGGGGTATAGGCTAGAGTCTGCTAGACGATATGTTTTCTCGAGCACTTTTGCAGAATTTTCTCCTGTTTTTATTAGTGTTCTCATATATTGGCAGAACATTTTGCATATACGCACTGTCCATTTTCAGACGATGTTAATTTCAAAATTCAGCGATGGTTCACAAGATTCCAGGAATAATTAATTCTGATTTTGTTGATTTGATTTGAGTTTTCACTTGGTCGTCTTTCTTAGCAAAGAGTTCATCTGATCGGCGGCGGGCAGAGTTCTCACCATTCGACCGAATAATGATATTGAAAATCAAGAGCGTCGAAGACGTGCTTTTCCCCCAAGAAATGTGCAGCCACGGTCAGTTCAGAGGTAGCGCCGACTGACTCTCACCGTAAGCACAGATGTCTTTGCTGGGTTCAGAAATGCTTGTTTGTTTCTCATGTGTCCTGTTGGCAGATCATAAAACAAGAGTGAAGACAGAGTCTAAAGAAAATAGAAATAGGCTAGAACACACAGATGTATACGAGATTAAGCGGTCAAACACACGATGATCTCAAACGATAGCACTAGGTTTATACCTGATTACCTTAGATAAGAGCAGTGGCGTATTTAGAATTTTGGTAAGGGGCAGCCCATGGCGAGCGCGAAGCGCGAGCCTATAATGGGGTCTGCGGACAGGCTAGGCCAAGACCAAAGGGGGGATGGCCCAAATGGCCGAATGGTAAATACGCCACTGCCGACTGGGCTTCAATCGGTGCAAATATGAAAGCCCTACGACACCACAAATTTTCGCTCAAATTTCGAAAAAAACCCTGGACTATATTTAGTCCATGAAAAATTTTCATGCGACCCAAAAACTCATGTCGATTTTTCACCCAAATTTCTCTTTAAAACCCTCAAACGCTTTGCAGTGATGTCAGTGGACTAGAAAAATCCGTCACTTTCTACCTTATTAATGTGTCTTTGTTGGCAATATAATAATGGTGGCTACCGTGGCTATACATTGTATAGATTTTAAAACCTTTAAAGCAATCAGACACCTGATAGATATCCAAAATGCGGGTCCAGATTCCTTGTAGGCACCGACTGGCAGTGGCGTAATTAGAAATTTGGTAAGGGGTTCAGCCCATGGCGAGCGCGAAGCGCGAGCCTATAATGGGGGTCTGGGGACAGGCTAGGCCAAGACCAAAGGGGGGATGGCCCAAATGGCCCAATGGTAAATACGCCACTGGATAAGATAAATTCGATTTATTTTTAAATTAACTTCTGAAATGCGCAGATAACATTTGCTTCTAAATATCAAGCCATCCTTGCTGAACTAACATAAATTACCAATCAGCGAGCAAACATCTCTTTGTTTTAACGATTGCCTGGATATCAACAATTCTCCCTAATTTATTTCTAGTGCAGAAAAGTATAAAAATATTGCATAAATACACGAATATATTCCTTTATGGGTTACTTAGAATTCTTCTGTTGAAATAGGCCTACATAGATGATTGAGTAGGCTGTCTTCTTTTAAATCAATTCCTTTTAGTGATAATATTGTGAAAGAACTGGGTATTTTGAAATGATTATCGCCAGCTATACACAAGGTAAATCATACAACAAATTAATACACAGACAACTACGGAAATCAGAAAAATTTGCCATAGCATGAGAAAGACAAGGAAACAACCTAGGAGGAGGACAAGAAGAGCAAGAGGTAGAGAGCAAGACAAGCGGCCGCTGACCGCAGTCGGGAAATGCTTGACATTAGTTTTATAGTCGGTCAAATCCTATCTGAGCAGCTTTCAAGACAATTTCACGAAAATCATGTATAGCAATATTTTGACAAACGTAACTATATTTCAAAGGCTATTAAACGAATTACATGCACACAATTTAATGTACAGGTATCTGTCATAGCTCACTCATTCAACCTGTTGCAATTCTTTTCGAAGATGTCCAACTGCCTATTCAGGCATGTTTCATAGCTCAGTACAAGCAGCTGTGGTCGTTTCATGCCTTGGATATCCCACGACATTGCTACTTGCAAAAGTCTTCACGTTAATAAGGGGTCATTCACAAATGACGTAGCGTACTGGGAAGGGGGGGAGTCAAACATTTGTGACGAAGTGTGACGACGGGGGATTCCAGAAATGTGACGTCACAAAATTTTAAAAAGGCGGTGAGCTCTTTTTTGCTCGCCGTCACATTTGGGAACGAAAAAAATAGCAGGATATTGACGAGGATTACATTTTTTGCCTGTTAAGATTTTTAGAAGTAGAGTGGGGTGTGAGGGGGCGGAGTAACGCGTTGTGACGTCATATTTGAGGGGATCTGACTTTTTGTGACGACGTGTGACGAAGGGGGGTCAAAAATCTGCCAAAATCGCGTGACGTCATTTATGGACGGCCCCTAAGAATACGTTTGAAATGATAAAAACAGCTGGTCGACGAGAATTCGTCGTGTTCCTTTGCATAGAGTATGAGCCTTCCAAAGACAGCGATTCCAGGATTAGTGAAGATTCTTCTGTTGCGACGAGTCGATAATCTTCATCATCATCGTCATTATCATCGTCATCGTCGTCAATATCATCATCATCATCATCATCATAATCACGGCGTGTCCTGCTGGCTGATCGACTCTGATGGAATCCTGTTACGGGAGTTTTCGTGACTGTTCGTGGCTCCTCTCATGGACCGAGGGGCTGCTGCGGTGCAGGGCCCTGAGCACGACCGTCCTGCGCAGCCCACCGCGGTCTCTGGTCCACGGGACGCGACAGACGAGCGCCTGCAGCTCTTGGCGAAACTGTCTCCGGAACAGGCAGTAGATGGCGAAGTTGAGCGCCGAGTTGGTCGTAATCATCAGATTGCTTATGTGCGAGTAGCGACTGTAGGCGGAGCAGGTCTTCCTCTGGTACTCGTCGACCACGTAGAACAGCACCTGGTTGATGGACGCCGGCGTCTCGCAGACGATGAAGGAGACGATGATGACGATCATGACCAGCGTTATGTTGTTCTCCTCGGCGCTCGACCGACCGAGCAGCGACCGGCGCGAGTCCTGCGCCCGCTTCAGTTCGTGAACGAGGTGAACGTTCAGCACGATCAGTATGCCGAGCGGCAACAGGTAGACGAACAGACAGTACGCGACGTTCTCGTACACGATGTTGTACAGCCGGTGCGACGCCAGTCCCAAGTTGACGGTCTTCGTAAACGTGGCGTTATTCTCTGGCGCGGTGCCCGTGACTTTGACGAAGCGGTACTCGACGAAGCGCGGGATGTTGAAGACGAAAACGCAGACGACCATGACAGCTATCTGGCGCTTGACGTTGCGCTTCGAGCACAGGCGGGCGGCGTGCAGCGGCCGGCAGACGGCGACGTAGCGGTTGGCGGCCACGAGGACCACCGTCCAGACGGTGCCCAGCTGGACCATGTGTGCGAACGGCCAGGCGAGCGTCTGGATGTACTTGTAGATGGGTACCAGGTGAGCGGCGCGACCGAGGTGGATGACCATCGCCGGGTACATCTGGACGAACGCCGCGGTCGCCAGAAAGACGTTGTCGGTGACGGCGAGGGCTTTCAGAAGGAAGGTGGACACGTTGTTCTTCGAGTATTTGTGCAGAATGGCGAACGACAGAGAGTTCCCGATCAGACCGAATCCGCAGACAGATCCGTAGATGGGACCGTAGGAGAGGAAGAAGAACAGGTCGCCGGAACAAGGAACTGGGTCCGTATCATCGGTGGCGTTTTCATACTCGAGATTCGAAGAGTCTTCTGGATCAGTTTCGTCAACGAACCAGCTCGGTTCTCCGACTGTTGTGTTCATAGACGACGACCGTGAAATGGCCATCCTCTTCGCGGCGCTATAGAAGCAATCCGTGTCGTTGAGCAACTGTACTAGTTAGTACTCGTTCGGACCGAAAACTTCTGTTTAAATCTACAAAGAAAAAGAGATATAGATAGACTTCGATTAGAATTGCGACACACTGAACGCCGAGTCGTTGTTGCTCGAGGGAACAGGGGCATCTTTCGGACGCAACGAACCGTTAAGTAACTCAGCGAGACAAAAAAGAAGAGTGGAGGAGGAGGAGGAGGAGGAGGAGGAGGAGGAAGCGACGTTTGATTCGGTCGGCAAGAATCGCGCTCCGATGCTGACGACGGACGAAACCGGAGTTGAGAAAATTTAAATGAGATTCACGGTCACGTATTTCGCATCGATCGACATGGCGGCGAACAGCGGGAGGCGGGAGATAATTGCAGGAACGCTCCGGCGAATGACGATGCTTCGATTGGTCTATATTTTAATCCTCTTCTTCCTCATCCTCTTCTTCTTCCTCTTCCTCTTCCTCATCCTCTTCTTCTACTTCTTCCTCCTCTTCTTGTTCCTCTTCTTCTTCTTCTTCCTCTTCTTCTTCTTCTTCTTCTTCCTCTTCTTCTTCCCCATCCTCTTCTTCTTCTTCTTCTTCTTCCTCTTCTTCTTCCTCATCCTCTTCTTCTTCTTCCTCCTCTTCTTCTTCCTCATCCTCTTCTTCTTCTTCTTCTTCTTCTTCTTCTTCTTCTTCTTCTTCTTCTTCTTCTTATACAGACTGGACTCATGAAAGTCGTTTCGCCGAAAATTCTGCATCAGAATCATTATTTCATTCTAGCGATAATCATTGAATCCAATGAGCTGGTTTTTTACAATTTTGTTTACTATTACAATTTACAACACAATGTTTCTGGAATGGCCGGGTCTTTTTCGGATGGATTTGAAGTACCATCGATTGATACCCAACAAGTATTATTATTATTAAAAGTGGTTCTCGTAAGAGGACAAGTACTACCGAACCGCATGCAAACCCAACTTACCCTCATGATTTACCTGTTATCTTAGCGAAACCAATTATTAATCTATTTCAAACTCACTAGTTTTTGCTGATTCAAATAACGGCGTCCATTACTATAGAATTAAAATTTTGAAAATAAGAAAAATCTGCGTAAGGAAATTTTTTTCTTTGTACAAAATCGTCTCCACTTAACGATATGAGAAAGAGTAAAGCCGGTGCTCAGCATATATAAGCGGCGCGTTAGATTAATTTAGGTATGTTTGGCATCTACCTTACTTGCCTTGTCCTTCTGAATACACCTATATGTAAGACCGGTGTTGAGGATAGAAGATCATCTCCCACGTCTCTATCGAATGTGGAGTGGCAGGAGACGACGACGACGACGACGACGACGACGACGACGACGACGGATAATAAAGATATAATCTGGACAGTACATCACTCTGCGTATAATGTTCATTCTATCGACCGCCGCCCGAGTCTCGTTGTGGGTTCTGTATTGGAAGGGGCAATGAATCCGTGCTCACGGAAATAGGCGCCGTATATAGAAACGAAGCCATCGGTCTTCTTCGGCGATGTGTTCGGCAGAGCATATTCGGGATTCGGTCTTTTTTATGACCACGGTGTAATCTAAGGAGACCTATCTCCCCCTCCATCCCCCTCTCTCTTCAGCTGTCTCTCTCTCTCACACACACACACTCACTCTCACTCTCACTGATTATCTCAATACGCAAAGTGTAAGCTCTAAACCCGGATTAGACGACCATGGCAGACGCGTCACAAGAGTTGGTGTCACCCGGTGCGGTAAAACCATGGTGCCACCACCCCACTCCAACCCCACCCCCACCCCAAAATCACACCATGGACTTCCTCGATTCCTCCTGTACAAGTTTCTCACACGTACAAATGGAATCGCTTAGCCTGACTAATTCTCATTCAATGTTTTGCGACAACGGCTGATGTTATAGTCGTTATCATAATGGCGATATAGAAGACGACTGATTAGCTGATAAGAAGGAGGGATGTGGAAGGACGCAAGGATAGATGCCTTGTGTGCAAATTTTGTTGTCATTTAAAGTTTTTCTGTTAGAGAGTAGATCTTGGAAGAATGTACAGTATAGGCTATATATACGACGTATAAAATGGCTGCCATGTGTTCCAATTCGAAAGCTGTACAACAAAATTGAGACGTTCTATAGCCTACTGATTATTCTATCACGATTTAAAGCATTGAAGATGGAGCAAACGAAAAATCTCGGGGTTCGTCCGAGAATCTGTTCAATGCTTTGAAATTTCTGCATATCTATGCACCGATCGTTCAATACTCCTTCCATTAGATTATGTCACACGGTGAATAATTTGTATAATGTTTTGCTGTCTATAGAGTGCTTCCAGCTTCCAATGTTCTCTTATTAAGTTAAGCGGACCAGTAGAAAAAATGTTCCTATTTCACCACGGATCGGCGCCAATTTTAGAAATTCTTCTTTCCAAAATATGAGCTTAAACATGTCACAAAATATATGCAAAGGCCTACTTAGCCAATATAGTCAATTCTGTGTAATTCTCTTGGCTCTGTATGTATGGAAATATTACAAATGTTAGCAAAACAAACGACGCTCTGACGAAAAAATATATCTGAAACTATTAACTGAAACTTTTAACTTTTCCCCTCATTTTCCTCCACTCTTGAAGCAGATCACCACTTTGGAAAGCATTGCCCTCTATCGTAGGCTACTTAGATTTCTTTTAAAGACGTTTACAGCAGCAGCCATGCAGTAGGCTAATATCGTTTCATCCAGTTCATTCCATCTGTCAACCATTATTGCTCATCAGTGACTTGTAACATAGCCGGAATACCATCGGACGCCTGTCTAAACGGCCATTTGCTTTCAGAAGAGTTGACTTCTATGGCGGTCTGCCTGACACTTACGAAGCCACAGGACAAACAAGAAGATATAAAAATAGGCTAAATAATTATAACTAAGATCCGATTAAACATTCACAAACATTGCTATGCGGTCAATTACTTCTCAGCGCGCCAATAGGCCTACGTTGGTTTGTATGCGCGTGCGTGCGTGTGTGTGTGCGCGAGCGCTTGTGTGTGTGTGTGTGTGTGTGTGTGGCTGATATCTATGGACGACGATGATAAACCCGTAATGTGGAACCAGCCGCGGGGATTTTGTCAATCTACATGTTCTTGCTCTTAACTAATCTCGACGTCCTTCATCGCTGTAGTTCGGGTACTCGAAGGCTCCTGTGCATGGCAAGGCCTACGCGCATGCAGCAGCATGGGAGCTGTGAAGGGTCTCGTCGGACAGCGCCACCTATAACCGACGTTCATCTCCTTCGTTCGTCAGTTTTTTTTCTGTCACGGCCGTCAGTTAAGTGGATGCTGAAGAGTGACGGATACAAGGAAGGAGTGCATGGCGACCACTGCAATGCATGCACCGATAAACAGACAGGGACAGACGGGCAGACATCAAAGGAGCAATATCCACTAGTAGTAGGTGCACCCTATAAAACTAAAATAGGCATGAATTAACTACCTTTACCCAGTGGCGTAGCCACGGGGGGTTTGGGGATTAAAACCCCCCTTGGACGGCGAAACAAATTTTTTTAAATGTATTCCCATGCAATTTTTATTTTTTGAGGCGATTTTTGGCATTTTTGGGTGAAACCCCCCTTGGCGGCTATTGACGAATTTTTTTCAACCCCCCTTCCGGAAATCCTGGCTACGCCACTGCCTTTACCGCTGACCAAGGTGGCGATTTGCGTGTATTTTGCGAACTGCGCGAACACTTACATTGAAGTAACAAGAAAATCGGAGGGAAAATAAAGGAAGTCAACAAGATGAGAAATTTATTCGCAAAAAGCAGTAGGCCTATTAGGCTATAACTATTCGTCATAGTATTAGACCTAATAAATGCATGCATTTCCTTAAATTGGAAGATGCACTGGTACTCTGCAAATGGAAGTTTTTTCCTATAGCCTATATACTTTCTCACATGAGTTGTGATTTACTCGACTGAGTTCCTGAAATCGCTTGCTTCTCGCCTTCTTTGTCATCGGACGAGCCTCAGTTATTTTATGTGTATCATAATAATGTTGATGTTCTAATCCAGTTTCCCCTTTATCCAATTCACATTTCATTAATCATCTCCGTCAATGCACGATATAATGCGTATATATATATATATATATATATATACGTGATATATATTTATCAGAATCAGCCGCCAGGTTCTCCGAATGACGTCAGGTCGAGAATCGCATTCAATCGACGACCATTGACCATGTTTGACGATGAGTTTTTTCTGAAACTAAGAGTCCTATAGTGACAACACTTAACTGATTACAGCGATTCACGTTCACACATCGATCTCAGCAATACATATATATATATATATATATATATATATATATATAATTATATATATGCACATATATATACATATATACACACACGCATCTTGCAGCACTATAGTAACAGACGGAAAGTCTGTTACTAAGTGGAAATGGTGTCGACTTGTTGATCAGCAGAATAACATTTTGCAGGCAGCGTCACGATGTGGCTGCGTTTAATGTCTAATTGAGACTTATTTTTCATCCTCTACCAGTCTACCGAATTCGTGGAAAGGGTCGATCCAAAGAAATAACCAACTTACCAGGGGCGTAGCCAGGAATTTGATTGGGGGGGTATAATGTGATTTGGGAGGGTATACGTTAAAGAAACTTTGAAAATCTTTAAAAACACGCTGAAAATTTTAAGGTAGTCTGATTTTGGGGGTATATATATACCGATATACCCCCCCCCGTCCCTGCGCTCTGCAACTGACGGAACTCGAACTTTTAGACATACATTTATTTTGCAGTTGTATTCCATAAATAGAAAAAATGTAAGATTTCTACGTTACTTTGATATTCAAAGTATCCTCCGTTGTTAAGACTTCACCGTTTGGCAGAAGCTAGTGTCCGACCTACCACTATCCCTGTTGCATCAGATAAAATACTCAGAATAAACAGGACGATTTTTATGGCAGCCATGCAAGTTCAAAGAAACGCACCCGGAATCTCTCACACTGTCTCTGTCTGTCTGTCTGTCTGTCTGTCTGTCTGTCTCTCTCTCTCTCTCTCTCTCTCTCTCTCTCTCTCGTTCGTTGCTGCTGTTACAGCAAGACGAATGAGCACGCATCAGTGGCTACTGTAACTCGATTCCCTCCTTGCAAGCAAACACTCTTTTTCTCTGTTAAGACGTGTTCTAGTCATACTCGTTCCTATATAAATATCACACAAATTTATTGAACGAGCGTTCTCGGACAATACCGTGAATAATTATTAGATTACACGTATACGGTGTATAAAACGCACCGAATAGTAAGCGAGGACGCCTCTGATTGCTATCATCAAAAGGACTGATAACGTGATAACGATTGATTTTGCATTAGTTGTGAATCGTTGTACTTTCCTCCGCCTTTCATCGACTTCGACTCCCGTTGAGAAGAGGGTCAGTCACACTGATCACAGCGTAGGCTATATGTTAATTATCACTTTATAGCTTCTTTCTCTTCACACCCTCTCACTCAGCGCCGCTCTCGCTCTTCTCCGTGAGTGCATTTCCTCGGACCTCGTGGACGCCACGCTCCAGAATGCCTTCATTAGCATAACGCCTGTCTGTCTAAAACACTTAACGAATTGGTTGAAAATGTCAACTGATTACAACCAGGTAAAAAACTGAAATCAGAAATCAGCTATTTCCTAAGTACTATGGTCGGTGACATTAGCGGAAGTGGGAATAGGACTAATGCAGAGATGTCCATGGGTTGGGTTGGGTCAAACTATTCCATATTAATCGTGGGTTGGGTTTGGTTGGGTCAGAAAATAAGTCATGGTTTAAGAAACTGCAATGTATTACAGTGGGCTTGGTTGGGTTGGGTCAAGTAAATCTATTATCAGTATGGGTTGGGCTGGAGATTTGATGGGTCGGATTGGATTGGGTTCTAAAAAAATGTTTTCCTTGGTTCCGCCATTTTCCTGTAGAATTTACATGTGGGACCTCTGGTGCTGTTTTAAGTGTACTATAGAAGCAGCAGCAGCAGCAGCAGCAGCAGCAGCAGCAGCAGAGGACGGGCTACTGTCTAAATTCTGCAAGTCAGAGCGAATCCATTGAGCAAAGATAGTCTGTGCGGAGGAGTTGTTTGTCTCTGGAGTGCTAAATAAAAAAGAGGAACAAAAGCAGAGCAGAGTGACTTTCGATATGGCATTTTGAGTGCTTCGAAAATCGACGCTTAATGGATCCTCAAAATGCAAGTCTAACAGACAAAAACGAGAACAAACAAGCTACAACTTCATCTGTACATGTATAGGCTACTGATTTAGTACCCAGCAGTGAACACAAAACTGAACATTACGTCTTCTGAAAGCCGTAAATGACACGATTATTGTGCGTGAAAATGTTAGGGAATCGTTTAAAAATGGAAGTTTCGGCGGAGTTAATGTTTTTTCTGTATGAATTTTTTTAGTGAGATTGGAGAGGACGGCACTCTTAATGGATCAATAATAGACAGTGGCGGCTCTAGGATTTGGCAAGTGGGGGGGCCGCTGGGGGGCAACTTCTAATCATGGGGGGCCAACCATTTGTTGTTTAATGTATGTAGCATTAAGTATAGGGTCCCAACTGGGGGGCCGCTGGGGGGGGCCAGGCTCTCAATAGGGGGGGGGCACGGGCCCCCCTGGCCCCCCGGTGGAGCCGCCACTGATAATAGACAACAAGAGAATTCACACTGTCCATCCTCTGTTTCACCGCTTCATTCGCCGCGTCATACATTATGTCTGAAATCCATTTTCGTTGAAGCACCAATGCAGAAAATAAAGTATAAGATCATAGACCAGCAGCACTTTCGATCTCACTACTAGTCGAAGAACAAACGCGCGGTCACGAGAAAGAGAATCGACGAATTTCTAAGCGTTTTAGTGGATATCTGTGCATGGATATCTTATAGCATCAGCTCTTGAAGAATTTCTTACATACAATTTTTAAAATAAACATTAACGTCCCTTGGCCAATAGGGAGTCAAACTATAGAGTCAAATTGGAATTTGACTTTTGCATTTTCGAATTATTTTGGAAAAGTCTATCTAGAAACCGACCTCTCGTGTTAGAATTCGACCTCATCGAAAAGGGAAATCCTCAAAACTTCTTTTCGACATCGAATACAAAAATTAATGAAATTTGCAACATAATGGGTTAATGTTACACTGAAATTAGTTGAAGAATGAGATTTGCTTTAACAGGAACGCCGCGAATGTTTCTTGGAACAGTAAATATGCGTTTTCTCTAACTCTCTGAAACAAAAGAATGACCCCTCAGAGTAATTAACAGTCAAACTGTTATAATATTATACTCTCTTGCACTGACTTCTTTATTCGCTGCTCTTTTGGTTCCAGTGCTCTAATCTTTGGCATTGGTGGTCATCGATGCAGTCCCCCTTGTGTTGATTGATAGACAGTCACGTGACCTGCAGCTGTACACGCAGCCCGAAA
>CM030844.1:910519-1008019 GCA_018105865.1 Metaphire vulgaris
TTCTGTCTCTACTAATCATATATATATATATATATATATATATATATATATATATATATATATATATATATATATATATATATAACGGTTTTTTACTTTTGCTATGATTAAACGTTCAGTTGTCACCTTTCAGATGTCCAGTTCGTTGCAGAGGACATTGCGTCTTCTCTCTCTCTCTTCTTGTCCCTCGACTCAGTCACCGCACACAGTCATCGACAGTCGACCGGTATGCACTTTGGCGGCGGCGGCGGCAGTCGGCGGCGGCGGACCGGCGGCGGCGGCTTTGGCGGCGGCGGCGTCGGTGCCTGGTGGAGAGGACGGTGGACGACTCGCTCGACAGGCCGCCGACCGGACTCGAGGGTGGAGCGAGCCAGATCTTATAGTGAATGCCCGAATGACCGACGGAAACTTTCGAACAAGACTTTTCACTTTGGCGAAACTATGGAGAAATGAAAGACGCTGGACAACAGTCCTTCCATCCTTTGGGAATTCATGCGCCGACCGCGAGCGACGAGACTACATACACAGCGAAGCTATTGCCACGCCCAGACACCGTTGCTGCTCTAGACTAGAGGCGTCTGTATCGCGTGGCAAGAGGTCGATCGCAATATGGCAACAACTTACAGACAAACCACATTGACTGATATAACTTAGCGACGGCAAATTGGCAATTACTGCGTCAAGACTATTCAGACTGTTTTGAAGTCGGTCCACATTCCGTTTTCCATCGATCGTGTGATCGGCCATTAGTTGAAAACGGAAGTCCTATTATCCATATGCCAACCAAGGCGCAATAGATAACTATACTGTAGGAGTAATTACGGGTTCTCTTAATAGACTGTTATAAGTGCACCAAGGCAACAGGTAAAAATAACAAAAACCTGAAAAAGCAAATAGTAACTGTTAGACATTATGACAGGACAATCCGCGCCCCCGTCCCCCGAAAAATGTGTTCATGGTCATGAGGCATACTTATCGTAGTGGGGGTTGGCGGCGACTTTAGAATGAAGACTACGATCGCAAACAAGCAACAAATCATGAGAGTCTCTGCCGCCGCCGCCGCCGCCGCCGCCGCCGCCGCCGCCGCCGCCGCCGCCGCCGCCGCCGCCGCCGCCGCCGCAGCAGCAGCAGCAGCAGCAGCAGCAGCGGGGTTCTCCTTTGCATTCCGCTGTGCTCCTTACTAATATGGAGTCATCGGATGGATATTTTGTCGTGAGGGGGGAGGGGTGCAGCTCCGGTCGCCATCTGGCGTCAATCGCCACACATCCACCCATCCGGTCAACGCTGCATCGATAGACCTGCACAATAGATCACAGTCGGGGTCCTATGCATGCAGCGGATCCTTATAATGCGAACACAGAGTTACTTTTTCAAGAATAAAGCACAACTGTTCCGAACACGCTTCTTCTAAATAGATCTATGTTCATGCCTTGTCACAGCACAGGCCTAAGCCTCGGAATCATAGGCGGATTTTATTAAAGGCTGGAAAATCGAAATGTAGGCCTGTGTAGTGGGAGGTGTGTGCGTGGTTGTAGTAATATTCGATCCTTTTCTGTTTCCTATCTCATTATAATTATTGACGTTGAGAAATCAAATAGTCCTTTGAAGCCGTCACGTGTGGCCTATCTAAGAGCAGTTCATGTCAAGTGGATGGAGATCAGTGCACGGTTTACGGCCAACGAACTCACGATACCGAACGATGAAAGCAGCAGAAGGCGCTATATGAAAATAATCGAATTATATTTCAGACTGGTGGTCTCGTAAACTTAAAACTGCACACGGTCGCAGTTAGTCCGCATCATTAGCCTAGGCCTATATGCGTTAGGAAAAAAGCCGCACTCTTTGCGCTCGATCTCTCTTAGTAAACGACAGCAAACAGTAATTTTGGCACTGAGATAAAAATAATTAGTTCAGGAGAACAATAGTAAGTAACGGGATAATAGACAAGTATCTACGATGCTAAAGCGAAAGCTATAATACATAGGCTGAGTGTAGGCCGACGTAGCAATGATGATGATGATGATGATGACGATGATGATGATAATGATGATGCTGAATGCTACATAGATGTCAGTAGCTATTGCAAACATAGGCCATCAACTTCTGCATTTAGAAGGCCTCTTCCATGACCACCCTCCCTATTCCATCATGCTAATACTGTAATGCAAAGCATTTGTGCAAAATCAAGCGCATATTTGAAAGTTATTTCGTCTTGTTGGAGACAATGGCGGCTCTAGGATTTGGCAAATGGGGAGGTGGGGTGGGCCGTTGGGGTGGCAACTACTAATAATGGGGGGCCAACCATTTGTTGTTTAATGTATGTAGCATTAAGTATAGGGTCCCAACTGGGGGCCACAGGGGGGCAGGCACTCAATAGAGAGGCACCGGCCCCCTGGCGCCCCCGGTGGAGCCGCCACTGGTTGAAGGTCGATTTCATGCACCATATTGAGACACTATCTTTAGCATTCTTCACTACATAGATGTCAGTCGCTTTTGCAAACATAGGCCATCGACTTCTGCATTTAGAAGGCCTCATCCATGACCACCCTCGCTATTCTATCATGCTAATAATGCAAAGTATTTGTGCAAAATCAAGCGCATATTTGAAATTTATTTCGTCTTGTTGGAGACAGTGGCGGCTCTAGGATTTGGTAAGTGGGGGGGGAGGGCTTTGAGGTGGCAACTTCTAATCATGGGGGGCCAACCATTTGTTGTTTAATGTATGTAGCATTAAGTATACGGTCCCACCTGGGGAGCCACTGGGGGCCAGGCACTCAATAGGGAGGCACGGACCCCTCTGTCCCCCCGGTGGAGCCGCCACTGGTTGAAGATCGATTACATGCTCCATACGTGCAGAATTATTATTATTGTTGTTATTTATTATTATTATTATTATTATTATTATTATTATTATTATTATTATTATTATTATTATTATTATTATTATCATTATCATTATCATTATCATTATCATTATCATTATCATTATCATTATCATTATCATTATCATTATCATTATCATTATTATTATTATTATTATTATTATTATTATTATTATTATTATTATTATTATTATTATTATTATTATTATTATTATTATTATTATTATTATTATTAGGCCTATGTGAAAGTTCCAAGGAAGGCGACAGCGCTAAATCTCTCACGGACATTCGTTGTAACTTGTAGGATAAAGGACGTCTCTCTTTCATCTCCAGATTGTCGTGTTATGAATTTTTTAATTCGTTTCATCACTCTTCTGAATTTTTGCATATCTAGGGCGGGCCTATAGCCTACTGCAGCACTAGCATTGTCCAATTTCAAACAGGGTATCAATTTTATAATATTTTTGTGGTCTATAAAACCTGTAATAGAAGAAACCAGCTCTCTTAAGCGCCATCTTATCTCTCGATTGATTTTTTAGACATTTGACAGAGGATAGATTTCTGAAAGACTTTGTATAGTGTCGTTTCAAATGGCTCATTATTTTCGTGGCATTTCGAAAGCTCTAGAAAAAATGAGAAAGAATATACTGACAATTCTAGTACGGTTTGGTTTGACACAGCAAAGATGGGGACACAAGAATATGTGGTTCTAATTTGTTTGACCACTCGACAATTGATTCTATACTAGTCGCTAGGATTTATACATGGTTCGAGCCAGTGCTTTTTCCCCAGTAAAAAAGTTTGGGAACTCGATCATGTCCAGTATACGGGCCGTTGAGAGAAAATCCTAAAGGTACCTAAAGGTTTTGATTTTTGTTAAATTTTAAGTGGTGATGATTTTTGCGCTAATCACGTATCAAATATATAGTAGCGAATCTAGTGATAGTAGTGATGACATTTTTTTGCTCATCAAATGCAACTGACAAAAGAACCGATTGTAGGCTACTAGTCTGTACGTAAAACACGCGTCATTATTACATTTCAATATATAAATAATCTGATTAAAAGGGTGTGGGAACGCCGTTCCCGTGCGTTCCCACTGAAAAAGCTCTGGTTTAAGCCAGTAGTGTTGAGAGGGGGCGGTGGTCCTGGGCATGCACCAGATGAGTGTACCCAAGTTGACTGGGCGCCCTTTTGCTCGTGAACACTTTTTTTGTAAAAACAACCTTTAGAATTATCGATTTGGACCCGCGCATCCACACCAGGTAAAAGCATCGAAATTGTCTCGGCGACCTTTTTTGCTCACGTTGGCACCTAACGCCAAGATGGCTGGGCAATCAAATTTACTTTGGTCTCGGGCTATCCACCACTCTTTGGCACGTCACTGGTTCAAGCGAAGAAAAGACAAATACCAGACGATAGAATCTAATAAAATAACAATAGGGATCCATCGGACGTACTACATGTTTAGCGCATAGAATTTAATACACCGGTACATAGTTTGGCGCATAGAATTTAACCTACCTGGTTTAGCGCATGCGCGGTGGTGGCTGTGCAAATGGAGGATGAGAAAACAAACGTTCGAAATATGCGTTGAAATATATCTGTGAATTCGTCGTCTTATCAAAGATCGACACCAAGGTATGGCTTTAAACCCACGGTGGACACAGTCAGTTAAATTGCCATCGTTTCTATTTGCTGGTGGTGTTTATCAGGGTTGAGTTTTTGAACCTCTTCACACCCCCACTTCACTCCCGAACAGTCTCTTTAAATCGTACTAGGTCATATGTTTATGAGGTTTTTTGGAAATGTGTATATGTGCGCCGATGGCACTTGGATATTCGTATTCTTTTCCCGGTTATCTCAACCTTTGTGGTCCGTGATTCGATCTGTTCTTCATTTGCCAAAATGAAGTAAATAAGATATCCAGGTAGGTTGGTAGCCGTGGTGTAGCACTGAACCTCGAGGCCCGTGGCTCAATGTTTTATGGACCATCTTCTTGTATGCCTTTAGGTCAATCTTTCACATGAGATCTTGCACAACCTTATTAATAATGCATTAATTTTTTGTGATTTTGTCGAATGGATATAAAAAGCCGGAATTAATAACTAGTCGATCTGTTTATATTAGACACCAAGGCAGTGTCAATAAGACACCAAGGCGGTGTCCATACTCAGTAGCTCTCTCTCGACTGAAGTACTATCAGGAGTATTATCAGGAGCTGATAATTTCACTGCTGAAATTTAGACTTGAGGGACAACTGGCTCTGGGCTGCGTGGGCCACATTGCTGTTTTGGCTCCAAGAGTGTATTTTATGAGCTTATACATATATAATAAATTTTAGATGCTGTAGCAATTGGTCTAACTGAATTCATTTATTGAGAATTAAATAAGGACTTGGGCATTTGATGTAGTTCTGCATTTGCTATTAACTTTTGTGTGTTGTTTATGGTGTTGTTATATAATAAAATATTTGATACCTCATTTTAGTGTATGCCTGAATATGAAGTGTGCAGATGCTTACCATAAGACACATGTAACAATCAGCATTCCTCGTGATGCTGGTGACAATCTTAAATACCTGTCCAAGTTCAACACACAGGTGTTGGAAAGGCTGGGTATTCTGGGCATTCGGATTGATGGTAGAGAAACTTTCACTGCTTGTGCCAAATCTAATGAGTGGAATTTGAGAGAACAGCCACAGGTTCTGTGTAATTCTTCTGGTGGAAAATTTATGAACCAGGAAACAGGCGATGCCTCGATGCCTTCAAGAAACCGCTTTAAGAAACAAGTTTCTAAAAGCAGTGTCAAAAACAGCAACAAACGAAGCTGCAATATTTCAGTGGTGCCTTATAAAGAAAGAGTTGATAATGTATTGACAAACCCACTTATGCCTGATATAAGGTTTGGTTGCTGCTCTCAAGTTTCTGATTGTGTAAAATGGGTAGATTCCAGTAGATTAGTCTTCCATGATAATTGTTTAAACCAGTGTTGCTCAGTTAATGTCTCAAGTGTTCCTTGCACTTCGTCTTCTCCAATGACTGCACTCGGGAAAAGTCAGTTTGATTTTGGACACCGTCCACCTGGATGGCAGCATTTGACAAATAAGCAAAACAGTATGGACTCACAAACCTTTACATCGGCCAGTTTGCTTAACGCCTTCTCATCAGGCAGTGATGTCCCAGCTACCTCTAAGTTACAAGAAGCATTCTCTGCTGATGGCACTGTGAATGAAGCGCCAAATGCCAAAGTAACTAAAACCAGACAGAGAAAAAAGACTACTAAACAGTGTTCTTCCAGAAATTACCTGGGCCAGGAATGTATTGGCACTGGCTCACCTTTTCATCAGGTGACTTCTGCAGCTTTTCTAGAGCAGCCATCAGTACCGGTATCTGCAGACGTTTGCGATCATTTTAGTAAAAGAGGCATTATTTCACATGGTTTTGTTACTCCAAATAGTTTAATGTCACCCCCTTGGAAACAGTTTTCTCTGGCAAAAAGTAATATTAATGAATCAAGAAATTTGACTGAAAGATTGGTAGCACCAGAAATGGCAGCAAAGAAAAGTTTGGGCTATTTTGTTAATACAGAATATAAACTTAATGACGCCTTTGCCACAGAATTAGCAGACGTTACGCGTTCTTCTTTCTCTGCCGTAAATTCTGATCAGAACAAGGCAACAGCATTTGGGGCATTCACTTTAAGCCATAATTCTTCTGCAGGTCAATCATTGCATAATGGTGATTTGTCCAATGTTAGAAGATCAAGTTCTGCTGCCAGAGGCTTTAACAAAATGTCTGACGGTGTTGTTGGATCAAATAATCTGGTATCAGAAACCATTCAACAGAACATTGTTTTGCAGTCACCAGTGACTCTTCCTTTGCATGAAAATGATGGTCTTTTATCCTGTGCATCAGCAAGGTTTCAGCCACAGGTATCCTATGGAGATGGCAGTAGTGTAGGTACGCTATTAAAACGTGAAAATATTTCTCATTGTGTAATGGAAGGGCTGAGTGATGAGACACTTATGCAGCCACAAAATAATGTTATGGATTCTGCAAAATCAGGGTGTGTTGAATGCAGTAATGATGCTAATCAACTTTCTAAGGAAACTTTTACAGAAGATCACGTTCATTTGTCGAATCAACCACATCGGGAATCTAGTTTAAGTTTACAGAAGGAAGCTCTAGAAATTAAAGAAATTTTTAAAGCAGCTCCAGCTGTGTTAACTTCAACTGAAGATTCTTCTGATGAGATGAATGCATTTGATAAAGAGGATTTGACTGAATTGCAAGCAGATGATTTGAGCAGTGCTAAAGAAATTGAAACCAGTTTTGAACATCGTGAGCCAACTACTGCTGAACTTGTTGGCTCATCACGCCAGCAGTCTGAAGATACTGATGCTGGTTGCCGTGTTAGTGAAAATACGGATGGGACAGGCGACGCTGAATCAATTGGGAAAGAACAGTTGCATCCAGAAAAGGAGCTTTCGGTGATTGTGATGGAAGAGATTTGCGAACTGAGTGAAGGTCAAAGTGTTGGCAATATTTCGCCCGATTCAGCTGTTGTTGGTGACGTCACTTCGGTGGAAACGATTGAGGAAAATGAAACATTGCTTGATGGTAGTCCACCGTTAGACAGATGCTCGGAATTGTTATGTAAAGAGGATGCAATTTCAGGGTCTCGTTTGAAAGGCACAAATGAAACTGGCGACATGAGAGACACAAATGATTCCATGTCAGATATTCTTGAGAGTAACAATTCCTCGGAGGCAAACATTTGTTGTGAGTCTCTTGTTCATGAACCGGACGATGTGAACGCCGCAGACTTCACGCGTGCGACTGCCAGTGTAAATAACATTAATTCAGACAACAATGTTTCTCCCAATTCTATTGCACTTACATGGTCTGGTTTAACCAAGAACGACGTTGAAATCATAAAACTCAACAATAGGCATTCAGCATTAGATCTGGCAGTCACCCACTTTGAAGACGTCTCTAATTGTTCCAGAGGTCGGCTTTCAGAAGACCTGAGACGCCTCAATGCTCTTGTTCTGTGCGAATTCAACAGCTTGGTTGCAAATTCCTCATCTCTGTTTTGTGTCGCCAAGGTAACTGATGGGGAAAATACTGCAAAGCCAAAATCAAGAATAAAGCGTGCAACAAAGAAGTCGTCTGGATCTTTGAGAAGAAATAGACGACACCTTAGTCTGTACAGTTTGTTGGCAAAGCGCAGGATGAAGAAAAGGAGCATTGGAAGTGTTTCGGTGTTGAACAAGGATGTTGGTCGTTATAATAGAAGTGAGTTACTTAATATCTTTGCATGCATGGTGTCGTTGCTAGTGTTTGAGTTTGTGTTGTGTTCAATAGACATGGCGTACTAAGTCTTATATGCAGTGTTACATGCTGATATGTTAATAGATTTATTTGTATGTCCTCCAACTTATATCTGTTTCATAATGACATTTATTTAGTTGCCAAACATGGCATTTAACAGTGGCCATAGGTAATAACATGTTGCCTTTTAACCCTTTTCCCATTTTTCTCGAGAATATTCGTCCATTTTACATTATGTTACAAATAAACGAACGATAAAAAGGGTTAAAATGACATGTTTGTAGAATATTTTAGCATTTGTGAAACTCACAGTGGCAATAAGTATGTAGATATGTGAATTGGATTTGTGGCTTGTGATGCAACATGGATTGATAAACTCATCAAGGTTTTAAACTAAATTTTGCTGGTTTTTAAAATAGTGTTCAATAGATATAATTTCTACTAGTGTAGTAAGAATCACAAGACCTTATGACTCGGGAGAGTTGTGCAGACCTGATTCACTCAAGAAATGGAAGGTTTCAGATAACTTGAGAAGAGATGATGTAACTGAAAGGTGTTTTGGACTTTTGGACTATTAAGGGCAGGGAATGGCTTATAGCATTTGGACATGGGCTTTTGAAATTGTCCAATTTTGTGTTTAAATAACAGATTTGTTAACTACGGTGTTATTTTCAAGGTTCATTGGATGCACCAAAACCAGTATCGGTGACAAAGAAATTTCGCTTCAGAGTAGTGAGGGACATTTGATCTGAAGTTTTGCCATGACTGAGGTAAGATTTCAGCATCATCATTGCTGATTCATTGTTTTTCATAATGATTATTGTTTTACCTTTTGCTTTCATATCTGCATTCTTATCCAATTTTACCCCAAATATTAAAAGCACATACCAGATTTCCATCTTCAGTCTTTCTGTTATAGTTTTTTAAAAAATTGTATAAGAATCTAGTGGCTAAGATGTGTGCAGTTGCCAGACTTGTTTATGAAATTCCACTGAATCTATGTGAGAGTTCAGCTAGTAATTCATTTGATGTCCTTTTGAGAAAAGTTCATTTTAAAATTTAAAAAGCCTTGCTCATTCTCACAGTGGATATGCTGAATAATGTGGACAGGAATATCATGAATGTTCTAGCTTTTTAAAATTTCATTAGCACAGCTATCACTGTTTGTGTCCTTCATCCCTTGGTTTATCTTATTATCATTATCTTTATTTTAATGTAGTGTATTGTAGTGCTACATAGTGTTATATAGCACTTCTCCAATTGATTATTTAAAGGCACTGTTTTTCTGACTTATCACTCAAGATGTGATGAAATTAAACTGAATTATACTTTGATATAAGAAGGATAGAATATTTGTTTAATTATTTGCAGCCATTTTTTTCAAAATGAAACTTTTTGTTCTGTAAAACATGCAGAGGAAACCTGTAATGCAGGAACAAGCAGTTGTATAAATTTAAGCTAATTATGGGCATCTGAAATCTCTTTGGCAGGGCAAAAAGAGTAAGTATGAGATTCTGGATGTTAATTTGTGCATTTTCTTTCTTTAAGAGGTTCAGTAGCATAATAGCATAATGCTATCAATTATAATTAAAGACCATTTATCAAAAGAATGATTCAACATAGAATTCTAATGGCAATTTCCATTTCTGCTGAGAGTATATAAAGAAATGGTGACTTTTGACCACTGCACAGGACTAGGTATTAGCCCTAGTCACCATACAGATTCTTCTAAAATGCCAGTTTATATTTCAGTAATTTGTGGACATTATTTCGTTTGTGACTCGAAGAAAGTGCTTGTCTGTGTTTTGTGTTATCAGGAAGCAAAACAGTGTCTGGAATGTTCTTTCTGTGCTGATATGGCTTCACCAGGTTTCCTAGCAAAACTTTAATCCCTTCACGAAGAACATTCATTCAGGACACGATCGTCTGAAAATGCGTTTACAAGAGTTGTGGACAATGTCAGCGGTGCACAGCGCATACAGCGTGCTTGTCTTTGGTTATGCTGCGCTTGCGGCGCTATATAAACTAGACTGTGTATACATGCATAGGCGATGGGGACACGCTGGTCCTTGATAAGCCAAGCACTGTGCTATTTCAAGCCAGCACCGATGAATGTACAGTAGGGAACCAGTATAACGAGGGTTTAATGTTTTGCTGAAAGTGGTCTCACTCTTAATCAAAGCAGCTTTGAGCATTAGTTCATGGGCGACTTTTGTAATAATTTGGATGGGAAGTATTTAATCCTGGATTTTAAAAACTAGAAATTGCAATAGACTATTGGACCCAACATATTGTGACACTTGTATAAACATACATGTCAATGTAGATCTGAACCATATTACTGTTGCTGTGCTTGTCAAGAATTGCAGAAATTTAAATCTAATTCAGTTAAAAATGATGAATCTGTTATTAGTCAAAGCAGATCTGTAAATAAACGAAGCAATTGTTCTGATGACTGATGATAATGTTTGTGTATTGCTAGTATTTGTTTTTTCATATTGTCAGGTTTTGTTGTTGTTGTTTTTATAACAAGATTTTCTACTATTTCTATACTGATTGTGACGTGCAAAAGGTATCATCCAGTTTATATTTTGTGACATTTATAAATATGTTTCTTGCAGAATGTTGAACAATTGATTTATTTGTGTACAGTGGATTTGTGGTGTTTGAATTGCACAGTGTATATATATGATCGAAAAGATGTTTTTGTTAGAAAATTGTGATAGAAACCAATGCAGCCCTTTGAACATTTGATGCACTCTTATTGCCGAACAAATTCTAATATCGAATGCCTTTGCAGGTTTAATGGAGTTTTAGATTCACGTATGAAAATTTTAATGTCATCACTGTTTTATAATTGTGTTCATCCATGATATCTCTAGCTCTGGTAACTGCTATTTCTACTAGATTAAGGTATTTAGACTTTCATCTGGTTGTCGGGCAAGATATCCTGGATTTTACCTGGATCCTGAATGATTTTGATTTGGTGTACCATCAGCTGATGCTTCTATGTTTTATGAAGTGGCACTATAGAAGTTTAGGATTAGAATTAGATCAGATCTATATTTCTAGATATTCTACTAGATAATTAGATTAAGTGAGAGTACATAGTTGTTCGTAAATATAATTTTAAAATGCTTAGTTATTCTGGTTTCCAGACAAATTTATAGAATTATTACATGTAATGTTTCTAGTTGCAATTATATTACTGGGTAGATGTGATAAAAGATGTGCTTCAAGGTGTTGTCATTGCTTCCATCATGTGAAGTTGCTGCTTATGATAATGTGATTGACGGTTAATGTTTACAGAAATATTGATTGGTTAAGTGGTCATGTCACTGATAGGAATGTTGATGGTAATGTGGTCTCAGGGCCAGTTTTTTAAAAAAATCAACTTTAAATAAGTCTTGATTTGTGTAAGTGTACATTTCTATTCTCTGAATTGAGACTGCATTGTCTGTACACACTTGTACACACCCAAACATCAACTCTTTTTTACTGTTGGAAGTTGATTCCTACACTGGAGTATAGAAGACTTTTATACGTCACTTGGAATTGCATCTATTTAGTCTAAGTTGTTGAAATTAGAACTACTTAGAGTTATGCATATAAAGCTTCGAAAACTTTGGTTAGTTAATTACTTACGACAAGATCAATGCTAATAATTCAATTGGAGTTAGACATTTTATATTGAGCAAAAGAAGTGCATTGCCAGTTGTTATTAAGACACTGTATATTCAGATTGATATATCAGAATTGACTTAAAATTATTTCAACAAACAAGAGTGCAACCAGAAGCAAACAAGTGGAAATAAAACATAGAGACTTACAATAACTGAGAAATATGACGGCAGATAGTTTCAATAGCTATTGATGGTGTGGGCTTCCAAAAATATATAATTCTACTGTCATGATCAAATCAAAAGCTCAGGAATTTGACAAGGATCTTAGAGAAATAAGACCTTTCAAGACAATATGCTTATCTGAGCTCTTTGCTTGTATATGAATATTTTAATGTTTATTGTGGTATTTACATAATTTGCTTTATCCAATAATGCTTGGACTAAAGCACAATTTTTTTCATGTGCTGTCGTTTTATTAAACCACAGCACAAAGCAAACTTTGCAGGAGACCAGCAGATTACTGTAAAGTTCAAAGGATGTTGTAAATTGTGTTACGTAAGCTGAATTGATGTTTGGCAAGAGTAAGTCTCGTTCGATCACTATCAATAGATTAGTCATTGTGGATGTCCCGACTATTATCTTATTGAACTTGATGGAAATGGAACGAGTTGTAAAGAAACAATGGCTTGTTTCATGATGTAAACATGCTCACTTGTTTGCATCTGTAGTTATGGACAGTGGTTACGGTTACATTGTGTAATACTAAGAATTGTAATGATGCGGTATGGCTTCATTTTTCTTCACAGTTGTGCTTTTTCACTTCTTTACGGTTGTATTTTGTCGATGACGTGAGAAAAGTACGTGGCAGAATAGATGGTTAGTGATGGCTTTGTTATTTATAAACCTATTTCAGTGTGTGTGTGTGTGTGTGTGTGTGTGTGTGTTTGTTAACTTATATAGACATGCAGTGGTTTGACTACAGTGTATTTAGTAAAGATGGTTTGATTTATGGTAAAGAGTTTTTTAATTGAATGGAAAGTAAAGTAAAAGACATGTTCATATCAGTCATTGATTTTAATCCAAAAGAAATTGTCTGTTGGAATCCATTATGTTAGAATTGAAGATTTAGGCTTTGATGCATCAAATATTGTTATTTGCATATAAGGAATTTGATATAGTTTTATTGTTCATACTGTTTTGCAGAACACATGGACACCTTTATGTTCATATATTACTACATAAGGCTTTTTTGAAAATCTGTTTGGCAGTGATTTGCAAAAATTGTGTTTACTTTTAATGGTCAGATTTGTTTCTGAATTTGCAAAACATTTCAACTTGCTAAAGTTTTCCTCACTACAGATTAAATATAAAAGCCTGATAGTTGGTTTCAAGTACTTCTTATTTTATGGTTTATTTCAAACGTCACATGACATGAATCACGTTGTTTCGATCATAACACGTATAGTCCTGAATTGTCTTGATATGGTTATAGGTATGATTGAAGTGTTTTGTTATAGGTTTATGTTATATTATGTAAATATAATGCATTGAACCAGAATATGTAACAGAACAAAAACTGCATCGCTTATGGTGGAAAATGCTAACGATTACGTTGTAATGGCCTTGTGCTTAGAAGGAACTCGAGCACATTGAATCCTTTGCAGATTTCAAAACTACTAAGTGGCTACTTCTTCCTGCAATGTTGTTTGAAAGTGCTTGAACATGGGTTTATGCTTGAACTAAACACGTCATCCATAAGAATGCGCTAGACAAGAAGTTATTGTTGCTGTGTGCCTGCATCCAGTATAGAGACTATTTGTAACAATATTTTGTACAAGGTAAATTGTTTCGAATTTCGTTTTCCTAGAGCCTGTATATTGGTTGCTTCCTTGCAGAGTACATTGTTGCACTTAGTCTGACTGTGCATTATTTTTGATTTTTGTACACAGATGCGTGCTCGTCCACACAGAGTGGTAAAGAATTTTTCGACTGCCCAGCAGTATGCCGCTAATGTACAGAACGGGGGAATGTGTGTAGTTTTAATATTGGAATTGATTGCTCATTTGCGTCCTGATTTAATCAGTATGTACCTCCTGTCTTTTGCCTTTGCTTACTGTTTTCAAGTGGCTTCAAACACTGGCCAAAGCCGTTTGTCATATGCATACTGAAGCGTACAGTATGCAATATTTCAAGTAAATACTAATTGATTGTTAATTACTAATTAATTATATTCAAGCAATCACTTTCGGTTGACTGTGGCTTTGGTTGTTGCAACTGCCTGTTCCTGTTAATGAAACTCTGGTCATTGGTGGTATTGAGTTAGTAGTTGTGTTTTGTATTTGCACATTTTAATATTGCTTGTAGTCTAAAAACCACGGCAGCACAATGCAGACGCCTGTATGTATTTTACATTTCTGATTGACTGAGCTTTTATATTTCATAACCTAAACAATGTATTTTATTCATTGTTATTAAAAGTGCAGTGAGAATTATGATTTGTATCTTGTGTTCTCGATAGAACAACGTGGCAGTAAAGTTGACAGAATGCTCACGGCATGACAACGTACCATTTGTCGAACTGTTAACAGATTGTACTTTCCCAGTAGGTTGAGTGTGTGGTTAAAATCCTTTGGCAGCTCGAACTCGGGTCTGTGTGTCTGGCACGTTAAATAAGTTTTGTGAATAGCTTAATAATAAACAGTTGACTGATACTTTTGACACGAATGTGCTCGTACGTGAAGACAGTAATTCCAAAATCGAATTAGCAAATTCAAGAGTTCTGTGTGATGATTTCATTTTCACATACAAGATCAAACCAGAATTACTTAGGCAGGAAGATTGGATAGAGTTCTCGAAAGATATTGACTTAACAACAGACTAGATAGAGTTCTGTGATTTAAGAACCTTGTGGCAACTATCGACAATTCCCTTGATGACGACCACGTTAATTTTCATGGTGGATCTCGGCCAGTTAGCCGGATGGTGACTCTTAAAAAAAGCCATCAATTTAATTAGCCTCGGTAGGCTACTTTAATTACAAAAATACGGTGCAACTTATTGTAATTAGTAAAACAACAAAAGTGATTATATTATATAAAGTTTAAGACTCGTCAAATGCGCTGAACAGTCTTTTGCAAACGTAGAAGGACTGAATGGTAGGCAGTCCTGTCCATTTATATCAACTGAAGTTCCTACATAGTTGTTAAAAAGTACCTACCCCAAGTTCCTCCATAGTTTTTCAAATACGTAAGTTATATGCCTGAGTAAATTTTCTGTCTTGGTAGTTAATAGTCTTGTCTGCACTCAGTGGCGGCTCCACAGGGGGCGTGCCCCCTATTGAGTGCCTGTTCCCCAGTTGCTCACCTGTTGGAACCCTATACATAATACTACATCAAAAAAGTCAAAGACGTTCCCCGAGCCTCACGGGCTCATAAGCAATGTTCCCTCTAAATTTTGTTGAGTGTGCGCGGAAAAGTATAGTGCCTGAGCGGCCCACTTTCATGCCTGAGCACCTGAATTGTTTCACAGATGTCATCCAAGAAAAACACAACAAAATCAGTGTTTTTTGAAACTCAAAATCACTGCGCGGTGGGTGGAAATTGCGACCCGCATTTTGGATATCTATCAGATATCTGACTGCTTTAAAGGTTTGAAAATCTATAAAATGTATAGCCACCATTATTATATTTTGCAATATAGACACATTAATAGGGTGGAAAGTGACGGATTTTTCTAGTCCTCTGACATCAGTGGTAAGGCGTTTGAAGGTTCTAAAAGCGAAATTTGGGTGGAATATCGACATGAATTTTGGGTCGCCTGAAAATTTTTCATGGACTATAGTCCAGGTTTTTTTCGAAATTTTAGCGAAAATTTGCGGTGTCGTAGAGATTTCATATTTGCACCGATTGAAGCCCCGTCGATGTCTACAAGGAATCTGGACCCGCATTTTGGATATCTATCAGATATCTGACTGCTTTAAAGGTTTGAAAATCTATAAAATGTATAGCCACCATTATTATATTTTGCAATATAGACACATTAATAGGGTGGAAAGTGACGGATTTTTCTACTCCACTGACATCACTGCAAGGTGTTTGAAGGTTCTAAATAGAAATTTGGGTGGAATATCGACATGAATTTTTGGGTCGCCCGAAAATTTTTCCAGGTTTTTTTTTCGAAATTTGAGCGAAAATTTGTGGTGTCGTAGAGATTTCATATTTGCACTGATTGAAGCCCAGTCGATGTCTACAAGGAATCTGGACCAATTTTGGATATCTAAATTTTGAAAATCTATAAAATGTAGCCACCATTAATATTTTGCAATATATAGCCTGAGTGGAAAGTGACGGATTTTTCATGCCTGAGCAGTGGGGGAATTGTTTCACAGATGTCACCCAAGACAAAACACAACAAAATCAGTGTTTTTGAAACTTGAAAAATTTGCGCGGCGGATTGGAATTTGCACTGATTGAAGCAGCGTTTTCTGGAGTCATGTGCGCGGCCGATCTCCGGCGCGCAGCCAGGCGTGCAAGCCATGGAACATTGCTCATAGCGTACCGTTTGACTTATCGCAGAGATCTCCGTTTCTCATAGTACCTCAGCCAGGCGTGCAATGCCATGGATACGGGCTAGTGTATCGCTATTGACTAGCGTACCTGTTTGACTTATCGCAGAGATACATTTTACCAACTGCTGGCCCTCATTTTACCACCGCGAAAAGGCCTAGAGTCGACCTGTAGGGCTCCTGCGGGACTCGAACCCGCGACCTCCTGCTCCATCGTCCAAGATCCGGAACCGATGAAAAAGCAGTTCAACTACTGCATTCTCATATCTTTGGCTTCACCTGTGAATAGCAGAGACGAGCCAATTGACAGCTGCCACAGGGCTTGTAGTCCCCTCAACACTATAATAGAGACACGGCTACAGTAGATTACACGATAAAAATTACTCTTAAAAGTGACAAATGATCAAAAACCGAATCACAGAGACGCAAAAATTGACTGCATAAGAGAAAAAAGCGCCATCCATAATTAAGACGACGTCCAAAAAACTATTAGGCTAACGAAAACTAGTCCGTTGGGGCGTATTCTGCTAGACGTAAACCAAGGCCCGTCTTTAGACCTATGTGTTGGAAATTGGGCACTGTGCCAGTGGGCCCCGAGCATCTAAGGGGCCCGTGCGCTCCATAAGGGACCCCACGAGCTACAGCCTTTTTATGTTTTGATCATTTTTTACCTATTTTTGCTTATCATATTGCTGGAGGATAATTAATTGAAGCATCAAGCACCAAAAAACGTGATGAACTTTTTACCTTTTTATCTCGTCAACTTTTTCGAGCATCAGAAAAAAACGTTTTTTCACCCCCGCCCGGGCCCCTCAGGTCGCCAGGGGTTCGTCCATAAATTAAGTCACGCGGTTGGGGGTCCGGCCATTTGTTACGAAGTGTGACGACGGGGAAGGGGTTCCGTAAATGTGACGTCACGCAAAAAATTAATTAGGTCATGACCTTTGACCTTTTTTGCTTGTCAGGGATATTTTGGAGAGGAAAAATACAATTTTCGAAAGGAAAAATACAAGGATGTTGTTACGTCATATTTTAGGGGGTCTGACGTTTTGTTACGTCGTGTTACGTGAAGGGAGGGGTGTCAAAAAAGTGCCAAAAATCGTGTGCGTAATTTATGGACGACCCCCAGGGGCCTCGCACTGGCAAAAGACGGGTCTGCGTAAACCGCTTGTACGATCCAGTGTTTCGGAGTATTTCTTCAGCCAGACGAAACAGCCAAGACAACGGAATTTCAATGCGACAACTATAACAAAGCATGCCAACAATCCTGTATAAAGCAACTGACTGTATAAACTACCCTACGGCATACCGGTCGGAATGAGAGAGAAACGCCAGTTCCTAATATTAAACTTGTCGTCGTCGTCGTCGTCGTCATCATAGAGACAACGACATCATCATCGTGGCTGGACGGCGCCATTCGCTCCGGATTGAGCAGCGCTGCAGTTGGCTTCGGACGTGGATTCACAGACGCCGTCCGACCGGTTGATTGGCGAGGTCCGTCATCGGAGTGGCGGGTTCGAAGTCGACGGACATTTCGTTGTCTTCCGTGCGTATGTCGTTGTCTTTGTCCGAACCAATCGATGTCTTCTTTGACGCGTCGTCGTCGTCGACGTCGTCGTCGCCGTCGACATCAGAACTAACGTCGATGAGGATGTCAATCCCGGATCTGTTGACGGGACTGGACAGCTGCTGGGAGGGGGAGTGGAAGGGGAAGGTAGGGGAGGTCGGTGGTGACGACGGCGGCGGCACCGGGCCCGGATCGGGAAAGGAATCCGTCGCCTGGATGGTGCATGGACGACCTGCTGCGTCTTCGCAGGCTTCGATGACCGGGTGGTGGTGATGGTGGTAAGACCACCTGTTGTAACCGTCGTTGGAAATCAGTCGGGCGTGGTGGCTCTTCCGACCGGCCTTGATGAACGCCATTTTGCGCTGTTTTCCACGCTGCGACGACGACGACGACGACGAACTGTTCTGAATGATGGGCAGACTCTCTATTCGCGGAATAGCGACGTCTCTCGGCTCCATCTGCTTCCCGCCACCCGGGTGCGAGTCCGTCGACTGGTGTCGACGCAGCTGCTGATGCTGCCGCTGCTGCTGCTGCTGCTGCTGCTGCAGGGTGGCACCCTTCGTCGTCATCACGGGACCAGAGACGTTGGGAAGGACGAGGCTGTTGTCGTCGTAGAGACGCGACCGGTAGACGCCGGACGACATCAACATCGTCATACTGACGGACAACCGGGCAACCGAGGACAACGCACACAACGCCGAAGTCACTTGACGCTGGTCTGCAAAGAAAACGTTGACATCGATCAATCAGTTGACTTCTATGGCGCCATCGTGATAACAACGAACCAAGCGTGAGACAAATCTAGAAAACTTCTTTCGCCAGTGGCGGTTCCAGGATGCCTTGGCGGTGGTAGGGGTGGTGGTGGTGAAATAAATTCATAGGAAGTTGATGAGGGGGACAAGAGAAGGGAAAACCAATAAACTTTGCAGAAAAGGCTGAAAACGAAAATTTTCCCCCTAATTTTACTACGCTTTTACCGAAAAATAAGTTGATAAGCAAAAAAGGTCACCCGCAATATCCTCAGTAGTTTTATTAGACTTTTGCCCCAAAAAACTAGGTTTCACAAGCGAAAAATGTCCGGAAGTCCGGTTGGGGGGCGCATCCCCACCCATACCCCACGTAGAACCGCCGCTGCTTTCCGAAGCTATATGGAGATCCGTCCGATGTGCGCACAAAAGTTTTGTTTAATTTGTCAAGTTGCCTCTGTCACAGTGTAGGAGGCCTACACACTGTTCTTCTGTATTTATCAAGTCAATTCAAATGTACATTTTACAACACTGATTCGGTTAGGTACTGTATATTCACAGGCGATCAAATGTTCCTTTTGCGAATTGTTTATGGTCATTGAAAAGGGGAAGCAATTGAAAGCGCGATGGGGTTAGAAACAACCGAATATCCGATAGCCCGTTTACGTGGAGGGAATGCGAAGGCCGGAAAGGGACTGGGGGTGAATGGTCTGGGAAAGGGAAAGAGAGGGAGAAGGAGAAGGAGAGGGTAGGTTTGTGTGGCATAGAGGGCATAGAGGGAACAGAGAGGGGTAAGGAGAAGAGAGAGAAAGGAGGGAAGAAGGGAAGGAGGAAAGGAAGGAGGGGATGAGAGAGGCACGGACAAGAAAGAGGAGGGAGGGAGATGGAGGGAGGGAGATGGAGGGAGAAGGAAAAAGACTGCGTCAGGGTTTAATCTAGGCCGTTTCCGGAAGAAAGTTGTCCTTTCCCTCGGAAATTTCAAATTCCTCCTAGGAAATTTTGGCATATACTACATCAACAAACAGCAGCCCTTAGTCGACTTCCGACTTCTCCCCGGCCTTGTCAGGCCCCCTCGGAGTCCAGGAGTCTAGATTAAACACTGAACGACGTTATTATTATTATTATTATTATTTATTATTATTATTATTTATTATGTTTATTATTATTATTATTATTATTATTATTATTATTATTATTATTATTATTATTATTATTATTATTTATTATTATTATTATTATTTATTATGTTTATTATTATTATTATTATGTTTATTATTATTATTATTATTATTATTATTATTATTATTATTATTATTATTATTATTATTATTATTATTATTATTATTATTATTATTGCTTACGCTTAGGAGCGCAAGCGGCGATGTCCGCATCCGTGATTCCAGCTCTCGTACACAGATCCTTCAGTGCTTCGATCTGCTTCTATAAGTAAGTAAGTAATACCTCGTAAATTTATATGGCGCTTTGGAAAGCATACGGCAGGTCGGGCTGTTATAGGTATGGAGGAAGTGACTTTTGGAGTAGGAAGGTTTTAAGTTAAGACCTACAGTAAACCTACAGTAAAGGCTGGAGGAGAGATAGCGAAGGAATTAAAGGAAACGAGGAGTGGTCAAATACATGTATTTGCAACCTGCCGTCAATGTCTCCAATATCAAGATAACAACCAGCTATATATTATAATTAATTAATTAATCATCGTCAATGTAAACTCCAATTTAATAAGATAACAATATATATATATATATATATATATATAATTAATCTTGAAACAGTTCATTAGACAAATTATTAGAAAAACAAAATAATATATTTATATATATATATATATATATATATATATATATATATATGCCTATGAGATGTAGGGTTCTAGAATAGTTACCCTCAAGGGGTCCTGGAAAAATGTCCATGCCATTATAAGTTGGCAAAATAGAACGACGGTGTTTACCGTTTTAGCGTGGCGTTCCTCTTCGAACGATTCCATCTTCTTCTCCGCTGTCCTTCTCGCTCTCTTCTGCAGACGAATTCGAAATTCCTGGCGCTGCTTGACCGTCACCACGATCCCTGAAGAGCAGAAACAGCCCCCCCCCTACAGTGTTTCCACCTAGGCCTATACATCTGGCAAAACATTGTGCCCGGCGGCGGGCGAAATCTATAAGCAGCAAACGAAGCATCAAATGCGAACAAGATGACGCCATACATTTCACGGGACGAACAAGTCGGTTGTTTTTGCAGTGGCGGTTCCAGAATTTCTTGGTAGGGGGGGATGAAATGAATTCATAGAAAGTTGGTGGGTGATGGAGATAGAAAGAAAAAAATCAACAAACTTAGCCGAAAAAAGGGAATTTTATATTTGTATCCCTAATTTTACTACACTTTTACCGGAAATTAGGCTGACAAGCAAAAAAGGTCATCCGCTGTTTTTCGCCGTAGTTTTCTTAGACTTTTACCAAAATAGCTCTCACAAGCCAAAAAACAAGTAAGTCTGAAAGTCCGGTGATGGGGGGGATGCATCGCTACTCACCCCATCCCCCCACGTGTAACCGCCACTGGTCGTGTGTAGGCATCGTCATTGCATAGCTAACCGTCAACAACCCTGGCTATTCTCCACAGCAGCAGGATGACGAGTACGGCCGCTGCCTTTGTGCCCTCTTCGCCCGCCACACCGCCGAGAAAGATGATGTCGATGGCAAACGACGCTATTATGATCTTCGCGTCGAAAATCTACACGAACGTCAACAAAACACTTGGGACAAAAAGCGGGGAGGGGCAACACCCTTCACTGCCCTTCACTATAGCTTCACCCTTCGTGATAGCAGCCTTCCAAAAAGTGAGTGGAAGGGAACTCGAGCAGGGATGTTTTTACGCCCCTAACACTCCCTCCAAAAACCCCTCCAAATTTGAGACCGACACCCCCACAATCTCGGCTATGGGATGATCTTTTTTGCTTGTCAGACTTTTTGGCAGGAGACCCCCAGAATTTACCGACCCCCAAATTGATAATAATAGAAATAACCCTAAGCTCGAGCCTAGAGGTTGGCGGTGACGATGCGCGGGGGGAGTCTGAGCTCGGTTCTTTCCGGGAATTCACTTTGACAGTTCAATAAAAACGATGATTGATGAAGTGGAGAGGAGAGGGAGGAGGAGGGGATCGAAAACATCAGACAACTCAACAAAATGTATTTGTCAGGGAGGGGCTAAACTAGAGGTTCATATTATTATTATTATTATTATTATTATTATTATTATTATTATTATTATTATTATTATTATTATTATTATTACTACTACTACTACTACTACTACTACTACTACTACTACTACTACTACTACTACTACTACTACTACTACTACTACTACTACTACTACTACTACTACTAATACAAATTTACGCATATGTTAACAGCATGCACTTAACTGAAAACATCTACTGTAGTAAGTCTTTCTGAAATTACTATTGTGATATATTTTAATATGCACTGATTTGGGAAATAACAAACTGTTAATGGATAATTACTGTGATTACATCTTGGTCTCATTGCAACAAATTCAGGTCTATTTCCACCATTCCAATCGTATATTGTCTCAATCTATTAGGATCAACATTCGAATTAAATTGCGTTATCTTTCAATGCGGTGCTTTACAATGGGGTATGCGTTATAGCCGAGTCCGTTATAACGAAGTTCTACTGTATCTTGAACAGCATTTACCTCGATTTTGTGTTTGCAGAAATTTTTTCCCATTGCAACGATTTTCACCAAAACCTAAAAATATGTTTTTAAAAAATATTGGCGCCTGTGAAACTAAAATCGAACGCATTGCAAAAGCGAACAGATGACGGTGGAATGACAAAGACACAGACGCGCAAAGACACTAAAGGGCAGACAAGAGGAAGGAGGTTGAAACTCTGGTGGGAATACTCGTTTTCAGTAGAAATGCCAACAGTAGAAAGGGACAATTTGAGAAATGCGAGCATCGAACGAACAGCAGGAGAAAGAAAGCGTGATCGCAGACAATATTCGCGAAAATATTCTCTCCCGGTTAAAAAGCAGTCTGTCTAAGTCTAAGTCTATTCTACACATAGGCGGATTTTATTAAAGGATAGGGCAGGCTTAAGCCTACCCAACTAATCCCACGCATTAGAGAATAGCTCAGGCAAAATTCTGAATGCCAAGCACTTTTGATATACAAGAGATAGTGGCCTAATTTTTGAAGAAAACTTGATTAGCAGGTTCTCTTCACTCCTCTGTCAAAAGTTCTAGCCATTCACACGTCTGCCAATACCATTTTCTGTAGTTTAAAAATGTTCTTAAAAATGTCAAATTTACGCATTAGAGAATACCACAGGCGGGATGGGGGTGGGGGTGATTACGACTGACCTCAACGACGAGAAATCCGAGGATGGCGATGCTGGCGAAGTGGAGAAAGTGGGCGACTTCGTGCAGGACGTCGTGCTCCAGTTGCATCTCGGCTCTGAACCCTTCGACGTCCAACTGGACTTCCACTGCAACAAGAAGTCCGCCGTCGTCGCCGTCGTCGTCGTCGTCGCCGTGGAAGATCGTCGAATTTTCGCCGGAAAACCGCGTTGTCCAGCTGTTGTTGTTGTTGTTGTTGTTGTTGTTGTCGTCGTCGTGTATCGGCGGAGCCAGGGGTTTGGTCGGCCTCTTCGCCTCTGCCGTCCGATCGACGGACCGTCTTCGGTCGGTGCAGTTGATCCCTGCCGCCGTGTCGTCGCCCTCTTCGAGCAGCCCGAGTATCCGGTCGACGTCGAAGCCCGGGTAGCCACACAGCCTGTCCGCCTGAGTCCTCCTCAGGTGACCGATCAGCTGGAACAGCTGGGCTTCACGTCGGTACAGCTTACCTGCATGAACAACGGACGAAGGTATTTGCTCACTCGGAGACGAGGAGACAAAGGGGGAGAATACAGGAACAAACCTACAAGAGTACTCGAGAGGATAAGATAGAATGAGATCACGCAGTAAGGTCACAATGTGGCGGGGTTGAACATAGTGGTTCTTACACAGGGCAGATCCTACTGAACCACTCTAAAGCCTCTTCTTCTTCTTCTTCTTCTTTCTTTCTTCTTCTTCTTCTTCTTATTATTATTATTATTATTATTATTATTATTATTATTATTATTATTATTATTATTATTATTATTATTATTATTATTATTATTATTATATTCTTCTTCTTATATTATTATTATTATATCTTTCTTCTTCTTCTTCTTCTTGCTGTATACCTTATATTATTATTATTATTATTATTATTATTATTATTATTATTATTATTATTATTATATCCCTGAAACTGATTGATTGGAACGACATTAGGAGCCAACGCACACACAGCCTTGGCATTGTGCTATAAAACGCGGGTCTGGAAAAAGCAATGACACATTACTCGATAGCCTGCTGGCATTAACCACCTTCCTAGCTGCTTGCTTCAAAAATAACCGGAGATGAGCGCCGGACCCGACGCGCGTTCGAGTAAGGGACTGCCTTTACATTTACATTACGCGATAAAGTAGCTGCAGGTTTACAGTATAGGTTGCGATTAGAGAGAACCGAGATGCGATTTTCAAGCAAGAACTCCCGACGGCTCTGACGTTCTGCAGAGAGTGCGTCGGGCGTAGGCTGCCCTTCACTGTGTTGACCTTCTGACCCCCTGACCTTTGACTGAGTTGAGGTCGAGGAGTATCTGGGCGATGACGATACCGGCGTCGAGAAGAACGATGACGCACAGCAGGACCTGGAACGGATTGCTCTGCAGGAACTTCACGACCTTCTCACGGATGCTGGGCACAGAAGCGCAACATCAGGCATCCCCCATCAAAGGCACGGGAACAATACATTAAGCAGGTTCCAGAAGTCGCGCCTCTGATTCCTATTCGTTTTTCCATCTCGTAAACTACTTGGATTATGCATTATAAATTTAATTGGGGCATAATTACTGCAGCAGTGGCGGTTCCACGTGGGGGGGGGATGAGTGGGGATGCATTCCCCACCGGACTTCCGGACTTTTTTCGCTTGTGACACCTATTTGGGGGGTAAAAGTCTAGTAAAACTACGGGGAAAACTGCGGATGACCGTTTTTTGGCTTGTCAACCTATTTTTCGGCAAAGGTGTAGTAAAATTAGGGGAAAAATTCCCGTTTGTCAGCCTTTATCGGCAAAGTTTATTGATTTTTCTTTCTCTTTTCATCCCCCACCAACTTCCTATGAATTCATTTCACACCCCCCCATACCCCCACCCCGACCAAGAAATCCTGGAACCGCCACTGAAGGGGACTGCTAAAAAGTGCAATTAGAAAGTACAATTTGGGCGTCTGTGTGTGTGTGTGTGTTTGTGTGTGTGTGATGGTAAGTGCCCTTGAACTTAGGTGCAAATTTAATGAAAAAGTGGGGAAGGGGACCCCTATATACCTTTCCTTTCTCTGGCTGGCCTCTCAAAAAGTAACGGTTTCATGGGTGTTTACGATTATGCACTTGGGTGTACATTTTTCAATAAAGTTTAAAGTGTTTCGATAGCCTACATGGCTGGCTGGCGTCTAGCGCCACGGCATTTACAGAATGGATGTAAGAAAGAACGTTCTTTAGAATTTATAGCGAGTGTTCTACCAGTGCTTTATCCAGGCCTGCAAGGGGAGATTCCCCTCAAACCACGAAAATACCCCTCAAAAATTATTTCAGCAGTGGCACAATTTTTTGCATTAAACTGTCTCTTCCCCTCCTATCAAGTCAATTTGCCCCCCCCCCCCCAAGGCCTGGAGTCAAGGGCGTAGCGACGGGGGGTATATCGGCATATATAGCCCCAAATCAGTATATATATATAATTATTTATACACAGTATATATAACATATATTAATTATATATAATATATATAATATATATAATATATAATATATTATATATAATATGTAATTATGTCGTCGTCGCTTATGACGGTTGGCTATATATAATATAAGTATTATATATATAGAATATAAAAATATTATTTATAATATAAGTATTATATATAGAATATAACAATATATTATATTTTATATACCCCTCATTTATGCATCCCCCATCAAATTACTGGCTAAGGCCCTGCCTGGGGTCTGGATAAAACACTGGAACCTACTGAAGGGACAACAATAGAAGCCGCACGAAATACGCGTACCTGTGGTGGGGCGCATTACTCAGTACCTGCCACATGGTCAGAGGTTAGAACCTCACCTGACTGGAGCTTCGTGGAGAGCGCTCAGTTCTTCCTCTATGATGTCTGAATCGACGCTGTCATTTTCCAGGTCCTGGAGAAACTTGGAATCTCGTAGAAACGAGAAGTGTTCTTTGTATTTCTCCACACTGAGAAAAAGACACACACACACACGCAATAGGGTAATTGAATCGCCAGATAGTTTTACTGGAAACTTTGTACACAATGGAAACTGAGGCATGGGGGATATGGAGGAAGAACTGAAGAGTGGATTTCCTCCATTAGTATCTACGAATACTTACGACCTTTGTTTAGAGTACATCACGAAAGCGCGACAGACTAATGATTCAATCAATTAATCAATCAGTCAGTCAATCAATCAATCAGTCGATTAATCAGCCAACTTTTATGGCGCCACGAATTCTATGGCTTTGCAAATATGCAGTTTTCATCTGGCATTTTCTATTAAAACTCAGGTACGCAGTATATAAGTTCTAGAAGTACTGTCTTAATTTTAGGCAGGAGATAGTAAAACGAAAACCAACAGGTCCGCGAATAATAATAATAATAATAATAATAATAATAATAATAATAATAATAATAATAATAATAATAACAATAATAATAATAATAATTTCGACTCTAAACGAGCAAACTGTTCCATTTTGAAATCGTCGCGTTCGAGCGACCGACTGCCAAAGAAAAGGCGTACTCTCTACTCTAGGAGAGTTGGTGAGCCAGGTTTCAGATGGTGAGCTGACTTACCATTTTCCGACCACTCTCTTCTGTCGTCTGTTCCTTTCATATCTCGACGACTCAGGCGCTACGATCTCAGCAGCGCCCCCCCCTACCATCGCTGTTCTTCCGTTAGTGGCGCCGTCTCAACCACCATCGCCGCTGCAGGTAACGAGAGATGGGCAGTCGATGGGGGTGGGCCGGGGATGGAGTGCGACCCCACCGCCGTCGACATCGACAAACATGGCAGGGAGTTGAAGGCCTCGAGTGGAGGCAAAAGGAGCACAGTACTGTCAGCAGCAGCAGCAGCAGCAGCAGCAGCAGCAGCAGCAGCAAGCAGCAGAAATACCTTTGAGAACTGCTGTTTGCGACTGGCATGTGCTCGTTCGTACGGCAAGAGAGAGGATGGCGACAATCGATTTGAAAGCCCTCAAAATAATCAGTATAACGCGGGACACTTGCACGGGATACAAAGAGGTGGCTGCCACAGGCAAAAGTGTGCGTGTGTGTTTGTGTTTGTGTGTGTGTGTGTGTGCGTGTTTTGGCATAGATCTCTGTCGTGGGAAAAGCAACATGGGAGAGATTTCTTTTGCAGCGAAAACCATTCGAAATCCCACGAGGGAGATCAAGTGGCCTACAGCGACCAACCGAGTGCTACGAACCACCGACGATAGAAGTAGCGGATTCGACGCGTACACAGTATGTGGCCCAAGTGCTTCCAGCAAGCAAAGATTCAGCGAAAATAGCACTGATAACGGTTAGCGTAAACTTGGATGGAAAAGCGAGTGAAGGCCCAAACCCTAAGCAGAGATCGACAGCCTTTTCGACAGCAAAGGCCAAATTGCGCTATGGCAGCGTCTGTCCGAGGACCATGCATTTAGATAATTTTTCGACGGGCCACAAAATAGCTTTAAAGTTTATGCTATTTAGAAAGTTTGTGCTGGAAAAAGTTCAAAAGTTAAAAAGCAAGAGAGACAGACAGACAGACAGACAGAGACAGACAGATTATTTAACTGCAATGCACAGACCCGTCGAAACAGCTGCACCCCCTGGAATAACTTAGGGGAAGGCAAAAGCTGTGGCTGCAGTTAACCCCCTGCGTCGAACTCATAAGGAAGAACAGCTGATTTTACCAAATGGCCAAAGAAACGCACCCCTTCCAAAAATTCGCTCCGACGGGCAATAGACAGAAAAGTACAACGGAATCTGTCAAAGACAATATTTTATACCAAATGCCATGGAGGGCGCCACAAGCCAAATATTGGGTGGGCCAACATGGCCTGTTTGAAATTGGACAAAGCAAGGACTAGTGTTACAGTAGGCTATAGATATGCAAAAATTCAGAAGAGTGATGAAACGAATTAAAAGTGGCAAATACGGTTTCAGAAGTAAACAGCGCGGAATTCATTCTTCGAAAAGTAGGCCTACACACAGCCGATGACTACGATGGAGATAATAATAATAATAATAATAATAATAATAATAATAATAATAATAATAATAATAATAATAATAATAATAATAATAATAATACCTGTATAAATGAGGTTTAAAGTGGTTCAGTAGGGTTTGCCCTGTGTGAGAACCGCTATTACATGAACGCTTGAATTGCAGCAAAACCGATGAATAAACGTCGTAGATAATTAATACAAGACAGCAGTTAATGATTTTCAAACATATCGACAAAATTAACAGCGGTGACACCCTGCCCCACTCGTAATCAGGTAAGAGAAGGAACAGCAGAACACCTGCGATACCCACACTCATCTACCTGAACTCAACGCCATAAATAGCGCATTATTTGGAATATAGCCTAGGTATCAATCGTTTGACCGTATTTTGTGCAAACAGCAGCAGCAGCAACAACAACAACAACATCTGTCGAAGAATTGGGAAGAGAGCAAGGTTGTCTTTATCTATAAACGACGAGACAACGAAGAAACTTCTAAAGCGCCATTTCAATAGGTCGAGTTTCTCTCGAAAAAGTAAAACAGTAATCACCTCCAAAGTCAGGTCTATTGAGTTGGTCGGATTTCATAAGTTTTGGATGAAAGTGTGGGAGCCAACCCCTCTGCCTTTCCCATCTCGTAGCTTAGCCTCTCAAAAACTGGGAGCTTGAGCCCAGGGGCCTAATAGAAGTCTACGCCTATGGTCAGTGGCGGGGCCACGGGGGGGTTTGGGGGGGTTTGAACCCCCCCCCCCCCACTTGCCATCGGGCCACCCGTGAGATTCGTGCAAAATTGCAGAGAAATTTTTGGTGGGGGGGGTAGGGGGATGATTGAGGATCGGTTCTACTAGACTAAGTATCAAGAGTTCTCAACTGTATATATCTACAGGATAGCTTTGCGGGCTTAAAGGACATTTTTAAACTACAGAGAATGGTATTGGCAGACGTAGGAATGGCTACCACTTTTGAATGAGAAGCGAAGAGCACCTGCTAATCGAGGTTTTTCAAAATTTAGGGCACTATCTCTTGTAGATCAAAAGTGCTTGGCATTCAGAATTTTGCCTGTGGCATTCTCTAATGCGTAAATTGGACATTTTAAAGGACATTTTTAAACTACAGAGAATGGTACTGGCAGACAGAATGGCTAGCACTTTTGACAGAGAATGCACCTGCTAATCAAGTTTTTCTAAAAATTAGGGCACTATCTCTTGTAGATCAAAAGTGCTTGGAAGAAGCACCTAATGCGTAAATCAGGACATTTTTCTAAAAATGGTAGGCACTATCTCTTTTGAAGAGCAGAGTTTTTCTAAAAAAAGCACTATCTCTTGTAGATCAAAAGTGCTTGGCATTCAGAATTTTGCCTGTGGCATTCTCTAATGCGTAAATTGGACATTTTAAAGGACATTTTTAAACTACAGAGAATGGTACTGGCAGACGTAGGAATGGCTAGCACTTTTGACAGAGAAGTGAAGAGCACCTGCTAATCAAGTTTTTCTAAAAATTAGGGCACTATCTCTTGTAGATCAAAAGTGCTTGGCATTCAGAATTTTGCCTGTGGGGAAGTGTCTAACGCGAGGGAATGGGAGAAAGCAGGGGTATTTCTAACATTATCAATTTGGGGGGTATTTCAGGGTTACTGCTAACCCTAACCCTAGGGTTAACCTTAACCCCCCCACTCTCAAACGTCTGGCGCCGCCTCTGCCTATGGTTGAGCATAAAGCGTATGTACGATGGTCTACGTGGTGAAATTAGGTTGCGTGACAAGAAATGTCGTCACGCAATTACTAATTTACGACTTACGTGACCGTTGTCAATATCTTGTCTTACACCTGTCCTGTTTTTAAGGTGACAACAGCTGTCGTTTATTACAGAGTTAATAGGATGCGTTCTAAACAGCAGTGCAACAATATACTTAATTATTCCTGTAATCGAGGTGCAGGTGCATCTGCAGGCCCCTATAACCTGGAATATCGATCTATGAATGCAGTCGGAATGAAACAAACGCTGAAAGAAATTCAGTGTGAAATTTCAGATTTGGCGAGACGATGGCGCTACAAAATGGTCGCCAAAACTTGATGGGGACATCGGTCGACGTGCCGTGGGTCAAGAGTTCAGTGGGTCACATTTGTCATGGGTCAGTTTTAGTGCCGCATGCTGCCACAACTGGCTGATCTGTGTCTATTCGGATAAATTTCCTGTTTAGAGTTGAATATAATACATTTTCTATTAATATTGACAATAATAATAATTAATAATTAATTATTAGTTAATAATTTTTGTTAATTTTTACAATAAGCGCACTGCATTTATAATGGAAACAGAAAAATCGATGAAAGAGAAGAAGAAATCGCTTACATAAAGTGATCGTATTTCACTGGTCTTCCTTCCTCGAGGTTGTCCATTCGCACTTGTACTCCGAGGTGCGTCTTTTCGTTCGACACCACCATGACCTCTTGACCTCTTGACCTCTTATCTCTTGACCACTGACCTATTCCAAACGAATAGCAGTTAATGAAAGGACAGTAAGATTCAATAACCAAAAGGTCGTGTTATACGATCAGCGACGGAATGATTTACAGAAGCAAAAGTGAACCCTGATTTCCAGAAAGACGCCGAGAAAAAACGTGAAAAGTGGAGCGAATTTAAAGAAATCAACGCAATGCAAAGTATCGTAACTTAACGTAAAACTCCAGTAGCCTAATTAATACGAGAGGAAGAGTAATTTTCCATACAAATCTAGGCTTCAGTTCAGTTTGATTGTTTCAGATTGACAAAACGATTGATGATCCGCCAACCGGACAGCAGTGGCGGTTCCAGGATTTCTTGGTGGGGGGGATGAAATGAATTCATAGAAAGTTGGTGGAGGATGAAAATAGAAGGAAAAAATCAATAAACTATGCCGAAAAGGGCGAAAAGGGATTTTTTCATAATCTGACTATACTTTTACCCAAAAATAGATTTAACAAGCAAAAAAGTAAGTCCGGAATTCCGGTGTGGGGGGATGCATCCCAACTCATCCCCCACGTGGAACAGCCACTGCTGGACAGCCAAGAACTCTCTGTTCAGATACAGGCGCAAAAAAGCGATCAATGCAGCTCTGCTCAGCGTCTGAAGAAGAAACATTTGCATCCCGAGTTTGGAATCGATCTGTATTGATCCCGTTTCTAATCTATTTCTAGTGTCCCAAGGCATATGCCCCCACCCCCACCCCAATGAGAACAAGCCATACGCAGGGAATCAATACTGTCGGGTTTTCCACCAGAAAGAATAACTGCTCAAGGAGTTCGTCGAATATATTTGCTTACCACCCTTGATCTACGTACCGGAAATAATTATTGTGTAATTCGTCTGTCATCAGTGAAGATAATTCGTTCGATAAAATTCATCTTTGGCAGTAATTCTAAATGCTCTGAAACCATCGCTCTTTTTAAGCTCATTTGTCTGCCAGAGCTGCCAGAGGCGTAGCCAGTATTCCAGACTGGGGGGTGCATTGACATTTCGTGTGGAAAAATTCCTAGCGAGCAGGAAAAATGGTCGTCGTACGAAGCCTTTGAACTTTCGCGCATTCTCTTCGATTATACTACCACCCCCAGTGGCGGCTCTAGGATTTGGCAAGTGGGGGGGCCGTTGGGGGGCAACTTCTAATCATGGGGGGCCAACCATTTGTTGTTTAATGTATGTAGCATTAAGTATAGGGTCCCAACTGGGGGCCACTGGGGCCAAGCTCTCAATAGGGGGCTGGGGCCCCTGGCTCCCCAGGTGGAGCCGCCACTGCCCCCCCCCAAAATGTTTCAACGGTTTGCGCAAACCCCGAGACCGGTTCCAGCCCGATTAGGGGGCCGGACCCTCCCTGGCCACGCAAATACAGGCTGTTATACTGTGTCAAAAATCTTTTGAATTTCTGCCGTCATAGACGAGGCCACTATTTATGGCCTTTTCTATAAAAGCTCGTCTGGCAGAAGAAGTCAGTTGGATATGCTAAGTTTATTGCTCTTGTTACCAGTTCGCTCGGCTTTCTGGACGCACAAAATATCGGGATCAGCTTAGTTTGAGAAATACCAGGACTGAGATTGGATAGATGGAGGAGAAAATGGATATATAACTACTGGAACATTACCGTTAGGCCTACATATATATATAACGGAGTAGATTTGAACATTACCCTTAAAATTTGTAAAATTCTAAATAAATGATTGTAACCATTTATGTAGCGCAAATTCCAATCAATATTCTTGGACCGTAATCACAGACATAGATACAGGGCAGAAGAAGGGTCAAATCTGTTGAGTTGTCGGCCATGGTAGAGATCGCTCAGACAAGGGTCAAAATCTGCATTGATACTGGCCATAGTAAAGAGATTTTATGCATCATGAGAAAGATAGAGAGAACAATAGTTTGAACTTCGAATACAGGAGGCTAGTTAATAAAATGAGAAAAACCGATTCTTAACAATAATGTCAACATTGACTTTTCTCCTTAGCATTGTCTTCTCTATCAAAACTAGGAATTAGATCAGTACAATTGCCTTGTTCAAGGGTACACCAAGTCCAAAGGGCAGTCAATATGTCCTGTAAAACAATAGCCTAAGTTTAATATAAAAGGGACAACTAATTGGGCTATGGTACCTTTTGGCTGGGAGCTCCTGGAGACGACATATCTACGGTATCTAAGCTACAGAAAAAGGTCTGAAATGATATATTAATTGTAATTTTGTTTTCTTATTAATATTCATGACGTCTATGGTTATTATAATATATCACTTTTAAACTATAATCTTCTTTTGTTTATTACTAAATAAAACGGAACCTTACCTAAGCTAGAGCTAGAGTTCCCTAGAACTTCAGTATAAGCCTGCTAGCTTATATATACGCAGTGTACAGCGAACGAATCGGCGCAGAATTACATGCAGAGGCTTAGATTGGAAGACGATTTTATTCGAGGAAAAACGAAAGGGAAGAGAAAAACTCGGCTGGAAAAACTGGACTCGGTGGACCACTTCAAATATTCGTTTAATCCGAAAGGCCATTGGTCTGCGAACGCGCTTGTTTGCTTCGGCTGTTTCATAAAAGGTTTACTTGAGACGGGAATCGAAGGAATTCGAACGAATCAGTCGCCAGCGGAAGCAAACGGCTGAGATAGACGCTCTATTGGGGGGGCGGTGAGGAAGGGGTAAGTGAATAAAAATGGAGGTTTTCTCCACTAGGGAACCATAATTCGATAGACGCGCAGAGGGAGTTGGTCTGTCTGCCTCTATATCTGTCTGCCTGTCTGTCTGTCTGTCTGTCTGTCCGTCTGTCTGTCTGTCTGCCTGTTATATACGCTTATACTGAACGCTCATTCGCGTGATACAAAGCTTCGAATGGCACAGTTTAACAGAATTCTTCTATATCTTTCCATGTTCCTTCAGGAGAGAAAATCGTGGATTTCGATCAACGGTGAATCGGTCTGCAGCTTCGACTGATTGGTCGACCGAGTTCACGATCTCGGTTCGGTCTTCGAGAGGGTCTTCTGGAAGGTCATCGCGCATGCGCAGTAAACTGTCAGCAGCATGAATCCTGATTAAAATTCGGGATTTTCGCGAATCGAGAAAGGCGACGCTGATATATTATCAGTGGGTCGCCAGATGGCGTTAAGTCTCATGGCGCGCAAGATCTGACGCAAACCCGGAATGCCAAGCGATCTGATGCGGCGATCTCTCTTGCGACAAAGCTCTCCTGCTGCCCGACAGCGCCTTTGTCTGCCTGCCTGTCTGTCTGTCTGTCACTCTGTCTCCGTCTCTTTTTCTAGTGTCCATTTTTTCTTAATTCCGAATCAGTGCCGATTATTTTGATGGAACGAAGCAGCAGAAGTGGAAAGTCTCGCGAAAAATAGTTTACAATATTATTACTACGATGCAGTGCGCGTAGGCCCTATACTGCCTATACTATACTATACTATACTATACTATATATATATATATATATATATATATATATATATATATATATATATATATATATACATATATATATATATCACTGTTTACGTCACTGTTTATTGAAGATTAAAACAGCACATACTCTAAAGAGCTCAGACGCTGAATTGCAAGCACCGATGGAGAGAAAGATGGATGGATGGATGAGGAGAGAGAGAGAGACAGACAGACAGACAGAGACCTAGACAGAGACAGAGAGACAGAGATGAAGAGAAAGACAGACAGACAGACAGTGACAGAAACAAGGATGTCAATTTTAACCAAATTCATTCTTAATATTTGAGCGCTAGATAACTGCAGAACAGCATGGCTGTAAGATTGGTATGCAACTGTAAATTTGAGGAACTTTGATTGCCCTCTTTCTTTCTATCCGGGCGCGGCTAATGTCTCATTTTCCAGCAAACCACAAAGCCAAACACGATAACATTATATTTTCCAACATACAAGAATCTGTTCGCCGCCATACGTTAAATTAGTGATAAAAGTAACCGATGACAGGTTTGACAACTTGTTAGGCCACAAAGTTCAACGTTGCTCTTGTTACAGTAGGTAAAAACCAAAAATCGACGTTACGTCCACTAGATCATACGTGTATAATTATGTCCAAATATAATTTATATTTATACGTAATATTATATACGTTGGCAGTGGCGTCGAGTTCCAACTTACGGTCGAATCTGGATAAAAACGGCGAGTGTCGCTTCATATTGTACACGTGTAGGCTACAGTACATGTCGAGTGTCGACACAATATCATTCTTTCGAGCGTTGTCCGCCTTCGTTTCCTTCTATACTGACGCCTTGATCTTGTGGAAAGTGAAAAAGCACAGAGACCCTTTTTGAAATTATGTTTTTCCTCAACCGGTTCCAACAAGTAGGCCTAGATACTACATCATGTGCCTAACTACCGTTGGCGACAGTTAGACCTGGTCACTGGTCAGTGGTCAGTAGGCCTAGTTAGTAGGCCCTAATGTCGAAACACAGATATCAAGAATCGCATATAGATCATGGTGACAAATGGCTTTTTCAGTTAACTTGGTGTATTTTACAGCATAGTTATAACTACAGGCCTACGTTATAATGCAACGAATAGTTAATAGTCATAGTTATAATAGTCATAATTCAACGCATTGCAGGCGAGCAACTATAGGTGAGAGCAGGCGAGACACGGAATGCACAAGTCCGTTCTCTCTCTCTCTCTCTCTCTCTCTCGTCACTTTTCGCACCTGGCAACTGCGTCCATCGATACACCGCATTATTAGAAACGGATGACGTCATCGCACTCGATACGCCGTTTCCTCGGCAACCGATCCTCGGTTAATCTATAATTAGCCGCGGAGGGGATAACGACGACGACGTCGGCGACGGCGACGCAGGCGCCACGAAATAGGCGCCGAGGGGGGCAGCAGCAGCAGCAGCAGCAGCAACTCAGCTGCAGGCATCGGCCATCGATATTGCGGCTCAAGAGTTGGAATTGACTTATGATTGTCTACGTTCGAAGCCAGTAATTAGACTAATTGCCATAACACTCAACACTCTGCATCACTGTCTTCATATGTCTCTGTCTGTCTGTCTCTGTCTGTCTCTGTCTGTCTGTCTGTCTGTCTCTCTCTCTCCCTCTCTCTATCTCTGCGTGCCAACCGCGTTTTGTATTACTGCGGTTGTTCTGCTGTTTTCTTGCATTATGGTTGTTCAGCATCATGTAAAGTATTCTGCGACGCTATTCTATCCACTGTTATTCCGTACTTCTTAAATCTGATTTGTTAGTCTTGGCGGTCAAGCAGGCTTGTTCTTCTATTAGACAAATCTGGAACAAACAAGACATTTGACTGTACGTTGGGATGAGTCCTGATGGCTTATGCTGACCTTGTCGCTGTTTTTCTTCTGCTTTCTAACAGAATGTGAAACGTTTTTGTTTCTAAAAGCCGTAAAAAATCGAAGAGAAGTAACGTAAAGCACGGGCATTTGAAAAGTAGCGCGAAGATTCTGAAAATAGACCCTACTGTCAACGACAGCGATGACTGGATGCAGGGGCGGAGCTAGGGTGTTCGGCGCCCGGAGTCAAAACATACTGATGGCGCCCCCTCAACTTGACGAAAATCATAAGAAGTAAAGAAAGGGCGCCGTTCTGTCCATTTTGGCACCCCTTCATTCTTCATTCAACTTCGCGAATACTCTGACAAGAAAAAGGTCATCACCCGTAGATGAACATCCTACCTTAAACCAATTTAGGCGCCCCCCCCCACCTCGGCGCCCGGGGACATCTGTACTCCATGCACCCCCTAGATCCGCCTCTGATAGGATTTGTGCAAATTCAACCGCATTTTTGAAACTTATTTAGTCCTGTTAGAGATCGATTTTAAGAACCATACCAATCAATCAATCAGTTTTTTAGTATCAACATGTCAGTGACAGAACCAGAGATCATCGATGTCACAATTTATAATGTAAAAGAGTTGTACAGGTAAATGCTAAAATATATAATATAACAATATTTGAAAGTTAGATATTGAGACACTATCTTTAGCGTTCTTCACTACATCGATACCAATCGCTATTGCAAACTTAGGTCATCGTCTTCTGTATTAAGAACGCCTTATCCATGACAACCCTCGTTATTCCATAATGTTAATAATGCATAGGATTTTTGCAAATTCAGCCGCATTTTTGAAACTTACTTCGTCCTGTTAGAGATCGATTTCAAGTACCATATTGAGCGACTATCTTTAGCATCCATTACTACATTGATATCAATCGCTATTGCAATCATAGGCCATCACCTTCTGCATTTAAAACGGTTCATCCATGACAACCCTCGTTATTCCATAGGCCTAATGCTAATAATGCATATAGGATAATCTGAATGACCGCGTTTGTCATGTCTAGAGACGCAGACTTTCCAGATGGATGATGCGAATTGAGCTGTCAGACAATAATAATATTGGCGCTATAGAAATACGACTGTGTCTGATTGAAGAGTTGTCGAATAGCGGCGAATTCGCCTTCATAATTCGCCGATCGACGACCGTACGACCAGCGTATAGTCACCAGCGTCAGTTTTTACCAACGCCGTCATCGAACAACAGCAGACCATAAAACATCAATCGATGGAGTCACCGTGCTTTAATAAAGATAACAGTTTCAATTCTCCGTCTCTGTCTGTCTGTCTGTCTGTCTGTCTCTGTCTCTGTCTGTCTCTCTCTCTCTCTGCGGTTCCCCATCGCTGCTCTAGTCGATACCTTCCTCATTTAGGCGTTTCTCCCTTTACCCGCGATCTTCCTCCTTTTCCTTTTTCCTCTTTTCCTTTTCCTCTTCCTCCTCTTTGAAAGCTCTCGGCCAGATTCTTTATTGGCGTTTCTCGGCGATTCATCGATTAACAGCGAGACTGAATTTCAGTTTCGCCGACTCTCTCTCTCTCCTCTCTCTCCTCCCCCCCCGCTCCCCCCTCTCCCCCCTCTCCTTCTACTTCTCCGACGCTGTGTCTTGTCGGTTTCGTGTCGATGCTGCTCCGTCTCTCATTCGGATCTCTATATATTGATCTCTAAATCATTTCGACCGACTGCTCTCTCTCTCTCTCTCTCTCTCTTCTCTCTCTCTCTCTCTCTCTCTCTCTCTCTCTCTCTCTCTCTCTCTCTCTCTCTCTCCTGTGACGTTTGATTTCTGCCACAGAAGCTTTATCTCTCGGGTTCGTTATCCCATCAGTCTATTCGGCAGAGCACACCGTGTCTAGGCGGGACGGGCGCAGTTACGCAGCCAGTGTGGGTGGGTGGGTGGGTGGGTGGGTGGCTCGCCGGCCGGTTCGCTATCGTCTGCTGCGTTTCGTCGTGTGTTTGTGCCGTCGTCTGCGAATCTATAAGGCCGTTGGAATAAAGCGGACGAGATATCACAACGACTATTGACATTTTTTGGGAACTAAAGGAACAAAGGAGACGGCGTTGGCCACAAACTACAAAGCAGTCTTCTTATATGATTCACCGCCCCCTCTCTCTCTCACCCTCTCCTATCGCTTCTCATCGGAACATATGAATAACCTCTGTTTAACCGGAAACAGGTGCGGCGATCGCCTCGTGGTGACGTCATACCAACCGCATTTATCACGCGCTGTTACAGAGCATACTACAAAATGTAGTGCATGTAAATGTAGTGCATGCTACAAAATGGGTTGGGACAATTTAATTATTTAGCAGTAATAAAATAAAAGCAGTAGTCCTAGTGAGTGGTGGTGGTGGTAGTAGTAGTAGTAGTAGTAGTAGTAGTAGTAGTAGTAGTAGTAGTAGTAGTAGTAGTAGTAGTAGTAGTAGTAGTAGTAGTAGTAGTAGTAGTAGTAGTAGTAGTAGCTGTTGTTGTTGTTGTGAACTTTTATAGTGCAAGTAATAATACTTGGTTCCAGAGATCAGTCCAGAACGAAGCAAGTGAGGATTACGAAAATCGAATTCAAGTGTTTGATGCACAAATGAAAAAGAACTCTGATACGAGAATAGAAGGAACACTGCAGCAATTAATGGGCGAGATCTAATAGACCTACTGAGGCTACTGCGCACGGACTGCAGATGAAAACCGTAGGCTAGAATTTTTCATTCCATGTGTCGATTTGAATATAACGATTAATTTTATACCATCATTTTATAAGATAGGCCTATGTGAAAATGGAAATCGAATCAAGAAGAGTAGACGACTAAACCTGACACGCTCATTCGACCAAAAGCCACGTCACTAAAATTCTCAGTTCGGTCGATCTCATACTCTGCGCCTCGTTTCTGTAATGATCTTCCGTCAGTGACCCGAAAGATCAAACAGCCTAAACGGCCTAGGCCTAACTTGGGGTCTCTTCAGTCAATGAATCAGTCACCATTGGCCAGAACTCCACAAACTTTCCGAAAACAAATTAAGAAATCTTATGGCGAAATCCTTAGGCCTATACCAGGCCTATAGGTCTGCATTCTACCCACAGCAAATCTTGTTATCACCCTCCATAAAAATGCGTTGTTGCGACTGCGACTTGGAGACAGAACGTTGGAGACAGAACGTTGGAGACAGAACGTTGGAGACAGAACGTTGGAGTCGGACTGCCTACCTGGATCTACAACCTTGACCACCACGGACTACGGATTACGGACTATGGATTTCACCCAGATTGAGCGTTCGTGAATAAGCTGGTGCACTGAGCCAAGCTTTCGGGCAGCGCTATAGAAATTTCGTCTTACTTACTTACTTACTTAGGTCTACGGAAGAACGAAATGCTTAGGCCTACATTTGACATACATAATCAGCGTGTCTATACAAGCAGTGGCGTGCCAAAAGTGGTAGATGCCCGGAACCAAACTAAATTTGGATGCCCCCCGCCACCTCGTAGTTAAGTGTTAGCAAAGCAAAAAGATCGCCGAGACAGTTTGGTGGATGGATTCCCGGGGCCAAATTGATAATTTTTAGGGCTTTCATGTAAAACAGGTGTTGAGCAAAAAAAGGTTCCCCGAGTCAATTTGGATGTCCCAATCTTGTGGATGCCGGGGTATAGTAGTATATCATAATAGATAGGGTGTAGTATATAATAATGACCCCATATGATAATGACTCGCCAGAGAGTTATTATATGGGAGTTAATATAATATGCTACGCCGGGGGCCACAGCCCCACCGTCCCATCTGCACGCCACTGCCTACATTTAGAACTCTTACCTTAATTAACTATGTCAAATGCACGGTGTCCTCTTATCTTTCCTCCGCTTTGCTTCTCCTCCTCCTCCTACTCCTCCTCCTCCTGTTTTCCTAGAAACAAACGTCTCTACGCGAACGCCTTCATTCGCCAAGAAGCAGAACTCGCAGCAGCATCTACTGGGCTCTAGTCTCAATCGCTTCGAAGGAGGACGACGGAAGAGAGGGACACCGCCCTCCTCCACTCCTCTCCGTCCCGTCGTTCGAAGGACTCGACCGATGAGTCCATAAAGGCGTGTGACACCAGCGACGCTTCTTGGCACACGGCTGCCCTACGCGACGCCCCCAGCCCAAGCGACTGAATAGGTCTGACTCACGATTGAGTTACGTCCACAGAAAAGTGCGATCAAGAGAATGGTAAACGACTGTTTTTGTGTTAATTTCTATTAATGCTGTTAATGCCTGAGTACATTTTTTGCATTATCGTATAATCCGTATTTCCTGAATGATTTAGTAAATAAACTATTTCTATAGCGCTTCGATATTTTGAAGGCACCATTCTATTACTATAACTCTTCGCTGCCTAGGCTAATCATAAAATTAATAGTAATTTCCTCTCTACGCTGGCGGACTTGTTCGGGAAATGAACCAGGCATGGAGAAATTAAAATTAGCGTTGTCGCCGAAACCGAGCGATTGAAAAAAAATCCTCAAATGATTTGTGCCTGATCGTCTTTGCAGCAGGGATGCCTGGCTGAGTCAGGCTGACATTTTTATTGTCAACATGGATGCTTATAGTTTGACGTCATTAGTGATCTGTTGTCTCAAAAATATCTAGTCAATGAATGTTTACAATGTTTCGGCGGGATGACCATCGCTGCTTAATTAATTTTTTATATTAACTAAGTAATTAATTAGTTAAACCGTTTACAGAAATTATAACTGTTAAATGTATATCAATCAGTGAATCTCGGAATTAGATGCAATAGAGATTTATTTTGAATCTCAATAATAATAACCAGTAATTGGTAAATCGCAAGTTTCCTTAAAACTGGAGAGTTCCCAAAAGCAAGTAAGTAAAATTTCGCTAATTCTTTAGCGAATTCTATAGTTTCCAGTTTCTTTCGAAAACTCTGATACAACATGGTTTGTGTTTGCATGTAGGGGCCTGTTTTCCGTCTAACGGTGGATTGAGGTCAGGAAAGTGACTTCCCATGTTAGAAATGGCGTAGATTCGTGCAAACGAATTAACTCATACCACTTTGCGCAAGCTGAGTTAACATGCCCTGCCCAGTTAAGAGGTTTAGGAATATATTAATAATAATACCTGGATTTAGAGTGGTTAAATAGGATCTGTCCTGTGTGAGAACAGGTGCGATGCCTACTTAGCGGAAGTAAACAAAGGGAGGGAATGGCTCATTCGGCCAAGGTCGTAAAAATTGAAGGTGCTCAAATCATTTTGTTTCCTTGTGGTGTACCTTTAGAGTGACCTTTAGCTTTTCATATAAAGTATAAATGATTATTATTTATTTTCTGAATCACTTCCTGATGGTGGGTGGTTGTTTTGTAGAATGGAGCGTGTCGTTGCGCTAATCGACATGGACTGTTTCTACGTGCAGGTGGAGCAGAGAGACGACCCTCAGCTGATTGGACAGCCATGTGCAGTCGTACAGTACAAAAATGTCAAGGGTGGAGCGTGAGTGCTGCTTTTCTTCATTATAAAGAGGATTAGTTAAGTAATAATCTGACGGATAGGATTTGAAAACCTTTTATAATGTTTTAAATTTGGTAAAACAGTAGTTGTCTTTGATTAGCAAAACATCACAGAGTTATCCAAGATTTGTATCTTGTTGACGTTTGCTTTTTTGTGTAGAACTGAAATTTAGGCAGTTAGAACAGCTGTCACGGGACTCGGGTGCATTATTTGTTTTACCAGGGCGCCCACAGATGGGGGAAAGGAAGCAAATGCTTCATAAAAAAGCTAAGGGGAGGAAAATCCCCCTGAGTTTTGGTATCACGTTAGAGTAGCACAGGAAAGGGGGGAAGCTGCTTCCAGTAGCCAGGGGGGATGGGTGCCCCTGTGTTTTACTGATTTTATATTTTAAGACTGTTATGTGGCGATGAAATCAAAATTTAAATGGCAGGTTGAGAAGTAGTGTCGTATTGTTTTACGTGAAGCAATTGATTGCCATGATTTTGCTTTTGTAGAATCATCGCAGTTAGTTATGAAGCTCGGGCTCAGGGCGTCCAACGAAACTGGACTACGGGTGACGATGCAAGAGCTGTGTGCCCGTCGATTCATCTCGTTCGAGTGCCAGAGCTTAGAGGAAAAGCCGACCTTACAAAGTATCTGTCACTCGTTCGAAACTGAAGCATAATCTGCATATGTTAATAAACTAATTTCAAACGGAACTGAGAAAATGTGACACACTATATTATATCCACAGTTGCCAGTATGTGAAAAGGAACTTGCTTTGGTTTCTGTTTTAGATATCGTAATGCTGGGGCAGAAATCATTGATGTTATGGCTCGATTCTGTGCATGTGTTGAACGGGCGAGCATTGACGAAGCGTATCTTGATTTGACAGCCGAGGTGGAACGGCGTCTTAACGATTACTTGGTTATTAAACCCGAAGACCTTCCAAATACTGTAGTTGCTGGACTGGACAACATAAAGGATGCTCAGGCCAAAGGCATGGATTTGTATGATTTCTATTTTGGAATTATTTGAGTGTTATATATTTCTAATTTATTCTAAAGTCTGAGAAATGTTGAATTTTCGGTAACAGTCGGTCGGTTGTCAGAGGTGATGATGTCTGTGCTGTTGTTGGCATTTTCTTTCAGTTCTCATTTCCAAAAATGAGGACTTTCATTTCTCCTGCTGTATTTATTATCTTATTCACTTTTGTTGATTTTCATTAACTTGACTACATGTCTAGTAATTGAAGAAAGATGATTCATAATCGCTGTGAATAAATACTTTGTGCATGTCTCTTGCTTTCATTGTGCATTTAGACAATCTTGTAAGTGGTATGCAGCCCTTGGTTTGAGATTTTCTTTACTTTTTCTTTTTGAAAATTTGGCATAGCAAAGATTGTTTTCATATGGTCTATTAATCCGTATATTTGCTTTGATTTATTTTGTTTGACATCTTGTGCTTTCTGTCCAAAGCAATGAGTTGTAATTTTACTTCTGTTTATATCTCTGATGTGTTTATATGTATGCTGAACATTCAGGTTCATAGGACTCTGTTATTATTACTATTATTATTATTATTATTATTATTATTATTATTATTATTATTATTATTATTATTGCCAGACAATTTCTCCAGCAAAGTAAACTAGGCTAAGGCCTATGAGCAGAGTGCTTTCATGTATCTCTAGGGACACGGATTTAGACTTATGTGCTATGCTAAACATGGTGATTAAATAAATGTAGAATGAAGAGGTATGTCTTGAATTTGGAAATTTCAGAGAAATCTCAAGGCATTGAAGAATGGCTGTGTCAGGTGAACGACGTCACTGACATCGACAGCAATTATAAGAAACGGCTGACGGTTGGCGCACTTATTGTGGAGGAGATGAGGGCAGCCATTTTTCACGACACAAAGTTTCGCTGTTCTGCTGGTATTTCGCACAATAAGGTTTTACAACAGCAAAATTCTCTATATTAAAACAATTTAGCAATATCTGTTTATTTAGCTTCTTGCTTCAGATGATAATAGTTGCTAAGTCTTGCTTAGTGAATGTTTTGATTATTATTGACTAGCTGAAATACAATTGCTATGTTCTAGTCTAATCTATCTAATCTTAAACTTCTATAGCGCCACTTCATGATGCACAGGAGCATCAACCGATGGCACACCAAATCCAAATAATTAAAGATCCAGGTCAAATCCAGTGCCATATAATCTGTGCAATTCTTACGCAAGGCAAACATGTGATGTGATGTTAGGGTTTACTGTATATGTTGTTTGCTGAATTTTTTGTGAATGCAATTGTAGTGCTTCAGTGCTTAATGTCTTTATGTATACAAATTATTTCCAGGTTTTAGCAAAATTGGCCTGTGGAATGAATAAACCCAACAAGCAGACAATCCTGCCTCAGCAAATGGTCCACACCGTCTTTCTTACGATGCCGATTAACAAAATGCAAGTTGTCCTGAGCTATTTATTGTTGTAAATTACCAGGGGTTTTTTTACAGCCGAAGCTGTGGGATTGTTGTTTTGTTGAATAGGAGGTTCTAATAAATCTTCAATGTTTTATTTAAGTCTCTTCTTTACCCAGGCAGGTGTTGAATGAAATGAGTGAATTTTTCAAAAAATTTGTACTCTTATACTCTTAATTTTGATTCTTGTTAATTCTGCCGACCCATTTCGGTGCAGCAACAGAGAATTTAACAAATTGAATGTAACTGGTATTAAGGGTTGCATGATTGTTTTAATTAATATTTAGACGTAGTTTTGGTGGGAAGTTAGGAAGTCGTCTGATAGAAGAGTTTAAAGTCGAATTCATGGCTGATTTGTGTCGATTTTCCGAAAAAGAGTTTTCCACAACATTTGGAGAAAAGACGGCGTATGCATTGTTGATTGCTTTCAAATTATAAAATCTAGTTTTGAATATTAATTTCTTATTTTGGTAGCTATTAGTATTTTAGTTTTGGTTTTGCTGGAGATTATCTCTTGGACTCTTTTCTGATTAGGACAAATTATCCCACTTCTTAATTCACAAGAACAACACTGCCAGTCTGCTCTTGTACAAGCCAGTAGATGGCAGCACAGCCTGTTTATTTGTCTTTGCTGGTTTTACTTAACGCACTGAATTTACTATTCCTATTTGGAAAGACGCGGAACATTTTTTATTGCATTTTTATGGAGTTTATCTTTTGAAAGCAACTCTGTTGAATAGTACATACAAGTGATGTTTGTTAAAGTGCCCTTGGCTTTGGCCTTTGCCATGCCCACTGTGCTATAAAAGTTGTCTAGATAATAATAATAATAATAATAATAATAATAATAATAATAATAATAATAATAATAAATGTTTGGTATAGATGGAACTGTATTGTTTTAGTTTTAATTCGCATAGTTGCTGTTGTATTTGGTTAAATTGAAGGACATATTCGTACTTGCAGGAAATGGATCTACAATATCTGCAGAGGGTTTGAACATGAGCCTGTTATTTCACGTCAGTTGGCAAAGTCTATCGGTTGCAGCAAGAATTTCCTTGGTAAAGAGCAGCTGGACACACAGGAGAAGGTACGAGTGATATTCCACATTGACAGTTCTTATGATGTACAGTCAAGCCTGTCTAATGTTAGAACTCAGTGTCACGTGACAATTATGATCTAAACCCAGTTTAACATCACATACGACAGTGGTTCTCACACAGGGCAGTCCCTACTGAACCACTTTAAACCTTGTTATATTATTATATTATATATTATTATGTCTGTATGTGATATCGATCTTATTTATGTATTTAATCTCTTTATTGCTTTGAACAATAATAGTTTCTATTTTCAATGTTTGAAGTTTAGTGTGATTTCACTCATGTGATGACCTTGTGCTTATAAAATACAGGAACTGTATGGACTTTATTGGCGTAGGCTGGGTATATAATACTGTACAAGAGTTTATAGTGCATAATGCACATATTGGTTCATTGTTGTGCAATTCTAATGCTTGACAAAACAAATTACTAGTAGAGACTTTACCTTCCATCATCTGAGAAGAGAACTTTTAGAAATTTTAATATGGATTAATTTTAAGATTTTGTTTTTTCAGGTGCGCTTTTGGTTAACACAACTGGCTTCAGAAGTTGCCGAGAGGCTTTCAAAAGATCGTGAAATGGTAATTTGCATTCTGATATTAGTATTTCATGAATGTAATAATAATAATAATAATAATAATAAAGAATGTTTATGTCCCCAGATCATGCACATGCACTGCTCTTACTCAGGGACCCTCCCTCTGGAATGCCTTGAACCCATCCATTCCAGAATCACTTCTTACTCCCTCGCTGTGCTCAATGCGAAAGCTAAAGTCCCACTACTTTACCCTGCGACCCCAATGCCAGGAGCGCCTCTGAGTAGAAATAGAAGAGGCACTATACAAATTTTACATTACATTGCTTTACAATAATAAAAGTAATAATAATAATGCACGTTTGTGTGCCAGTTGTGATGCTATAAGCATATCAAATCAATGGTAGTTCAAATCTAACAATGAGACTAACTATGGAGGAAATGCCAATTAGAAGAGAGTTGCTTTAGATCTAGATTTGAAATCCACACTCATGATTCATTTTACAATAAATTAATTTTTTTAATCTTTTCAGAATAACCGAGTTGCGAAGACTCTGACAGCTGTTATCAGTTATGCCGCTCCGGGAGAAGCGTATACTCGTGGTCGGCGCTATCCGAATGCTATAACAGCTAGTCGTTGCTGCTCGATTATCAAATATGACGTCCAAAAGTTTGCCGATGATGCATTTTCACTTCTGAGTCAGTTCAACAATGCACCACCGCACCAGGGAGCCTGGTATGATCAACTGTTGAAATTGCTTTGTTAGATTAGATGATATATGCAGATGATGTTTAGTGGGTCATAATCTCAATAAAGCCATTTTGGATTGGCGTGAGACTTACAATCATTCAAGTAAATCATTAGTTAGTTAGTTAGCTAATAAGCCAATTTATATAGTGCTATAGTCACAGCAGGCCAAGATCAAGAGCGCTTTACACATTATAGCATTAGAGTGGATATTGCTGTTTGAGAAATATTAAGCAGAAGATGTGTGTTTTTTCTATTTGTTTCTAGGACTCCTCATGTTTATGTTTTGGGAATTACGGCAGCAAAGTTTGTTGACATTTCTAATTCAAATGCAACTGTTATGCAGAAATTTTTCACCCTAAGCCAGGTCAGAAGGGTCGAGGGTTGGCCTCATCTTCTGCAACAATTGATTCATGTACCGGTACAACTGATTCAGGTTGTGCTAATCAGAAGACCATAGTTGCAACAGACCACAGTGATGGGTCTGAGGCTGTCTGTCGTTACACAGAGCCAGTTGCAAATGCTTCTGCTGCTTCCAAATGTTCACAAGGCAGTTTTAGCCAATCGTCCAGTTCAAGAATATTCGGTAAATTTGAATCTCCTCAGAGTGCCGTGAAAACAAAGGCTGTGGCTAGTAAATCAACAAATGGCTTGGTTAGCACATCGAGAAATTCCATAATCAAGAACCCGTCCAAAAGCTCCATCACGACCGAAGAACTAAACAAAGTGAACGGAGCTGAACTATTGAGACCAAAACACTTGGGTGACTTTGGAGCGGGAAGTATCGCTGTGAATGCTTGTGACGAAATTACGAAGGGTTCACTACTGTCGTTGGAGGAAAGTGAAAGGGCAGACAGCCTGGGAACTATTGAGTCAGAATCTTCCATCTCGTATGATTCTGGTCTATGTGGGAACGACTTCATGACATGTGATAAATGTGGATCGAAGATTCCTGTTTGGGAAATGCCTGAACATTCTGATTATCATTTTGCGTTTGATCTTCAAAATGAACAAGTGGTAGCGGCGATAAGCAGCCAAGGGGAAGGTAAAGTCAACGGTCCAAATGGCAAAAATTCGAGACCTTTGAACTCGACCGACTTAAAGAAACGGAAGTCTGCTGCTGAAAATTGTTCTCGACAAACTAAAAGAAAAACTCGATCGACTAAATGCTCAGATAACAGAAAACTAGACACTTACTTTCAAAAGGGCAGCAACAAATAGGTTTATATGTATTTTGGCAATGTAAATAGTTATTGTAATCTAAATTTTAAGCTAATTAATTTACAGTAGTTGGTAGAGGGCAAGCTCTTTCAAAATTAGTAGGAAATCATTCGTGTGAACTTGATCAACTTTACACAGCATACAGATCAATTGTGTGTTTACAATTACAATTACTGGCATGGTAATTTATCATCTTTATTGCTGATGTGAGCATAGATGACAATTTTGATTTTACAGTATTTTTTTACAATTCACTGCATTATGCAAAATTTCTTGTAGTGTGTTTATGTTAAAGAGTTTATTACTTAATTTCAGTTCGAAATACATACACAATCTTAATGTAATTTTCAAAATGCAAGCAAACAATTCCTGTTTAGAGCCTCACGCAGTACAAAATTTACAGTTTAATTAACCTAAGCTGAAGTGCAAACTGAAAGCTAATAAAATTTTGGCCAGAAAGTACTGAAGATTGTAACTTACATTAACATTCTTGTGTTGTTTACTGCTATATTGAAATCTTATAAAAGACTAGATTCACTAGAATGTATAAAATTCTAAATAAATGGTAAAACAAAAATTTCTCAAAACGAGTTAAACATAACACATGATAAAGAACAATGTTTGATGCTGCCTTTTTTTCTCTGATGTTGGTCTATTTTAAACTAATTTTATATTTAACTAGTTCATAGCTGAGAATGGATGAAAAGAATTTGAATAGGTTCTTCTGGTTTAACTGAAGAGATAAAAATCATATATTGTACTAAGTCATGTATTCAAGCAACGCTATAGGCAACAATATTAAAATACGGTTAATTACATACCCACATAGTTATTGTGTTTTGTCCAAATCAATCAAGGCTGAGTTTTGAGAAATCTTGCCAAAGAGCAGCCATTTGCTATATAGGCCTACTGGATAGAAATACTTTGACAACAGATTATTCTATAAATCTTACATGCTTCATTTGAGAGCCTGAACGCATTTGTTTATGTTAACCGATAACAACGTAAGCCATACATATTTCAGAATCCTTATCGAAAATGCAAATTTAAAAATACACAATGGAAACCAAAGCATGAAAGAATGCACGACAATACACAGTAACATGCTAAGATCTAATTCTTTCCTACACAATGTTCTCTTCTAATACGCTAGACACCAAAGCAACCAAATCGGAAAATGTCGGCCTTGCCGAAGCATTCAACTGAGTACATTTTTCCACAAGGGTCCACAGGCCATCGTGAACGCCTGCAGGACGACTCAGTTTGTTTCCTTCGGCTTTCAGACTACGGAGAACTTCTTCGTTCGATTTATCTAGATACGGAAGACAGGCTTGAGAAAACACTTCCCAGATAAACACTGCATACGACCATACGTCGCTCGAAGCAGCGTACTTGTCTTCAAAGACTGCCTCTGGTGGCATCCATCTCAGCGGTATTAGGTCTTGATGAAACAGAAAATAGTCGCCTGCAGACGCGTCCCGACACAGTCCAAGGTTTGTGATCTTGATGTCGAAATTTGGAGCAATCAGGATATTTCTCGCTGCCAGATCTTTGTGAACAAGGTGAAGCTTCGAGATATGTTCCATTCCCTGAGATACTTGGAGGCACATTGCCAACTTCTGCACGTAGTTCGGCTGAGGAAAGTTAGCTGCATTGACTGATGATGCCTGAAGGAACTGTTTCAGACTCCCCTAAAGCAAATAGTATGTATGCATATATGTATATACAAAGTGCATTATTATTATTATTATTATTATTATTATTATTACTATGTACTAATATTTTCAAGAGTTGGCCCTAAATACATTACTATTTCTATTTTTAAATTGTCATGAATTGGTAATTAAGGAGTCAGCATTTTCAATATAAAGAAACAATTGTTATCATTATTTTGAAGATCAACTCTTACCCATTCTGGGTATTCATATATGGCTAGGATTGGTTCACACTGCTTGCAAATCCCGAGCAGACGGACAACATTTGGATGATCCGTTACGCTGTAGATCTCGAGATCCGCCCTGGCTTCCATTTGGCGGCGATCATCTTGTGACAAAAACGATTTGACCATCACCAGTGCTTCAGAACTGTTGGCAAGCGCTAGATTGTACGCCTTTGCAACGCAGACATCTCCATAACTGCACTTACCTGAAACAAGCACGGGAATGTTTTAGATAAATACTCGACCAAACATAAAGCTCTGATTAGCTTAGTTAAAATTCACAGCAGTTCTTATCAACACATTGAGACCATCTTGTGCTATCATGTGTGCATCTGCTTGCCTAGTAGTTTTATATTTTAGCCTTCTGCAAAGCAGTTTATATCAAATGGCATTTATTGGCCATGTGTTTGAAAGAGCTCAAATCAATTATAACAGAAGAAAATTACATGAACCACAGTGCTAACATAGTTAACAGCCAGGGTGGAAAGTGACGGATTTTTCTACTCCACTGACATCACTGCAAGGTGTTTGAAGGTTCTAACTAGAAATTTGGGTGAAATATCGACATGAATTTTTGGGTCGCCCGAAAATTTTTCATGGACTATAGTCCAGGGTTTTTTTTTGAAATTTGAGCAAAAATTTGTGGTGTCGTAGAGATTTCATATTTGCACCGATTGAAGCCCCGTCGATGTCTACAAGGAATCTGGACCCGCATTTTGGATATCTATCAGATATCTGACTGCTTTAAAGGTTTGAAAATCTATAAAATGTATAGCCACCATTATTATATTTTGCAATATAGACACATTAATAGGGTGGAAAGTGACGGATCTTTCTAGTCCTCTGACATCAGTGGGGGGCGCTTGAGGGTTCTAAAGCGAAATGTGAGCAATATATCGACATGAATTTTTGGGTCGCCCGAAAATTTTTCATGGACTATATAGTCCAGGGGTTTTTTTTCGAAATTTGAGCGAAAATTTGCGGTGTCGTAGAGATTTCATATTTGCACCGATTGAAGCCCCATCGATGTCTACAAGGAATCTGGACCAATGTTCCCTCTAAATTTTGTTGAGTGTGCGCGGAAAAGTATAGTGCCTTACTGTACATAACAGATCTTTGTGAACAAGGATCACACTTTCATGCCTGAGCACCTGAATTGTTTCACAGATGTCACCCAAGACAAAACACAACAAAATCAGTGTTTTTTGAAACTCAAAATCACTGCGCGGCGGCTGGAAATTGCTGCGTGGCGTTTTCTTGTCATGTGCGCAGCCGCACAGGCGCGCAGCTTAGAGGGAACATTGATGTCCATGATGGTTTGGTGGGGTGCCATAGCATATGCAAATAACTGTACATTTGCAAGTTTTTCATAGTTCCATTAGCCACACCTTACCACCCCCATGCTTAAGTGAAAATGATGGAGAAAGCATGTTGGGTTTACCATAGTAGAAAGAGTAGAAATAGAGGGAAAAGATTGCTAACTAGACTTACTTTCCATCTTTCTTAAAAATTAGCAAGTGCAACATTTGAAAGGAAACATCTTCATTGCTGAAGTGAATTTAATTTGCCCATTTCTACAAATATTTATGAACAATCGAATTTAGTTTAAATTCAAGGGTTTCAGTCATAACCTAATTTAAACAGATAATAAAACTTACCTAATAGTCCAACAGTTAACAACTGGTTCCTGCTGAACTGGTACCTTTCGAAGACAGCCTTGTAGGCCGTCAGAACCTGCGAGGGGTTTGAGTGAGATGACTGGGAAGGCTGGGAACTGGTCCCGGATATGTGGGATCGAGTGTCTGTTTCTCCCTTAATGACGGAAGAATCCCTTGTGCTTATTAGTCCGGTTTGTTCCATTGCAGGAATGGCTACACCAGCAGCGGCTCCTGCAGATAAAAATTATGAATTTGACAGTTCTCTAACTACCCTTAAATATAAAGTTATGTTTAATATTCACAGAACAACAATTAGAATAGTTATTTTTGCTACAAGTAATAGCTGAATAGATAGATAGATAAACATTTATTGAACCACCACATGAATTTAGTAATATGTCGTAGATAGAACAAGTAAGTAAAATGAAGTGAGGTTCCAAAGGGATGCAGAGGGTTAACTCTGTGACCTGCACCCAAACATGACTTTATAAATATCAGTTATTACTGATTAGAATTAATTGAGAGTTTCTCTCTCAAAAGATCCGTATTACAGTGCCAAAATCAACGAAATAATGTAACCAAAATCAATTTTACAATTGATATGTACACCTACAGATACATTGCATTCATACGAGACTGTAATGACCGTAGCTATTAGGTAACTACAATCAGACTGGTCCCTAGTGTTGTAGGTCTTATCTAAGAAAAGTTGCTGTCAGATATTAAATCCACTTACGGAGATTTCTTTTCCGGATGATTCTAAGGCTACAGTAAACGGTCAGGCCGATGACAACGGTCAAGTAGGCGGCAACACAGCAAATGGCAATTATGATCGCCGTTGTAATGCTGAAGCCACCATCGCCAGACTGGTTCTCTGCTTCAGAATTCAGGTAGTGACTGAAATTTTCTTCTGTAAACAAACATTCAAGAAAAAACTAATCTTAAAAGCAATGCTTGAATCTAATTCCCCCTCCTCCCCAACACCAGCCAGAAAATTACGGCAAAGCTTCATCGAGCCATTTCAACATCAATGCTTAAATATGAGCAGTGACATGGTCATGACGCACTCGACCTATTCACACATTTCTGAATGCTCGTCAAGGAAGAGGCGCTATGTTACTATATACACCTGTAAATGCATTCTTATTTCACATTACATTACAAATATTCCAACATTACATTACAAAAATTTCAACAACATTCTGTTAAATTTCAGAACCGAATCCAACAGAAATCTACACAACGACGATGATGTACATACCCGACAGAACCCTTAGGAACACTTCCTCTCGTATAAGTCCTGCACTGCTGCCGGCCGTACAGCCGTACATTCCGCTGTCCTCTATGTATGTCGGAGACACCAGCAGTGACCCATTGGTCAAAACCTGTAATAAAGCTCAAAAATTTATCATTTTGAAGTGCACATACTAAAATAGTAAAACATACTAGAGAGTCAGTACAAAAGCCGAAAATAAGAAAATAATATTATTTGAGCACCAAACTACTTTATAGGAGCAAGAGCATAATAATAATAATAATAATAATAATAATAATAAATAATAATAATAAATAATAATAATAATAAATAATAATATTAATATTAATAATATTCATAATATTCATAATATTCATAATATTAATATTAATATTAATAGTGATTTAAAGTGGCTAAGTAAGCCTGTGTGACACATCCTGGCAAAGGGTCCACGCTTACAAGAGACAGACTGGAGTAGATAATGTACTGTCAGTTACATTTCAATGATTGGGTCTACCTTTATCTACGCCATGAAACTGAAGATGATACAGGTACATAAATAAACTGAAATCATTGAAATAAATTACGGTAGTCTTTCTAAATATTACGAAAAGGATGGCAATCACAAACCCATTATTATAAGCAGCAATAAAACCCTTTTGTTTCCATCTGATGACTAACAAAATCAGAACATCCGTTCTCTAATTCATAGATGAGCATTTAAGATAAAGCTATCACCAATCAATCAATCAAGATCAAACTGATTGCTGGAGCGCAAATGCCTTGCTGCATCTGTGCCGTACATCAGATCAATACTGCGATAAGAGGAAGGCAATTTGGGTAGGATATCGGCATTTAGAACAACTAGGATAATCCGATGGTCAACCACTTAATAACAAGATGCAAATTTTAAATTGCTTCCCGGAAAACCGACATTTTAACAGAATCATTTTATAACCCAGAGACTAAATTATCATGCACCTCGACTACGATTTTCATTTTAAAAGTACCTTGATTCGATTGGAGATGAACCCTTCGACCCTGTTGTTTCTGTCCCACTGAACAGAAGGAGTTGGATCCCCAGTGGCAACACAGTGAAACATGGCATTTGCCCCCTCCTTCACTGTCAGATTCATTGGCTTCAGTTGAAACCTCGGTTTAACTGAAAGGCATTGCAAATAAATAAATATAATGCAAATTTTCTGCCATTAAATAAATAGATATGCATAAAAATAAACAAAACCCAATTTGAATGGCATAATTGGTTCTATAACAAATTCATTATAATATTTAGCCATATTTTTGTCAAATGTCTACAAAATTGAAGCATAGGCTAAAGCAACTTATGAATACAGTTCTTAAGGGGCTGTCCATTAATTACGTAAACGAAATAGGCGATGGAGGTTGAAGAAGTTTGACACTTGTTGACATGGGGAGGGGGTCAAGATAAATTTGTGTAAACAATTTTATTTTTACAATAAATTTAATAAATTTAAAAAATAGAAAATTAGTTGGTGCATTGGTCCTCCATGGTACATACTCGCTACAATATAAGAATTGAGGAATATTTGGTTTCAACATGGGAAGATTATAGAAGCTAGAATTCAAAGTGTTATAGTAATTTTGACATCTGTTAAACAAGTAAAAAATGTATTAGAATTTTTTGTATAAATTTTAATTTCCATAATTTTATTTTAGCATAAAAGTCAGTTATGTAAAACACTGTTAGCTTGTAACAGGAGTGGTGGTAAAAAATTTGACATAATTTTATTAGGGGGCCACTGAAAGTTTGACAGTTATTGACAAGAGGGAGGAGTGGTTAAAATTGCCTAAAAATTGTTTACGTAATTAATGGACCGCCCCTGTCCATTAGGTAAATTCTGTGCTGATAAAATTGCCTTAAATGAATATTAGCTTTACAACGCAACCTACCAACAACATCAACACGGAATGTAGCGTCAATAGTCCCTTGGTCATTGCTCGCAATGCACGTGTAGTTTCCAGCATCCGAATATCCCACAGTCTGAAAGTGCAGCGCTCCGTCTTTTGAATGCACATGCGAAGGCCAGTTGTTGCTGTCACCGTTTTTCAGCCACTCTATTGAAGGAATGGTACGACCTTCAGCGTGGCAGCTGATCTTCCCAGGGACTCCAAGGTCAAGCCGAACGCTCATCGGCTTTGGCTTAAACTTCAGCTGCTCTGAATATTAAGAGTAAATATTAAGCAATTCCATATTTCATTTATATGACACCCCAAATGACATGCATCCAGTTATGACACCCAACAACTGTATAGCCTATACAGCTAAAAAACATGAAACACGGTATTTCTTGACAGCTTAATACATTCAAATTGATCATCATCATCATCATAGTGCCCTCGGAAGAATACAGCTGTTGCAACTACTCTTGTATGCAACTATCAATATTATCAATGCCCTTCATTATCTTCATGATCTCGTCTCTGTGAGAACATTTCCTTATCATGCAATATATACAACAACAACAATGGCTACCAGTCTAGAGTCTTTCCCAGAGGCTAGCAAACAATGCTCACCGTTTTCAAAAGCATTTACATTGTTGGGAGGTACTATCAAATGGCCTAAGCAACCTAATCCACCGAGAGTCTTAATATCATAACTCTAAACTTAATGGGCAAAATCATTATGACAATAGACATAGGTCTGTGCCTCTTGGATACCAGTTTAGTGACCCGAGGCACCAAAGAGGTCACACAGAGGTCAGTAACTCGGTCTGATGTTACCCAAATACCAACCACATTTATAATTATTATTTAAGGCAGATCAAAGTCATAAAATGTGGAAGAAACTCTTTCTTTGCAAGGACAGAAATGCGAAAAACGACAGCGCATTAATTTCACGACTTAATAATAAATGCTAAAAACCTCAAAACATTCAGACAGGCCGCTAACAAAACACACCCTTAGTGATCCGAGGAGCAAATAAACGCCGGTAGTACACTATTGAATAAGTGCACGGCTCTTACTTTCGACATAGAGATGAGCATTAGCAGAAATCACATCGGCATGACCCTTGGATTTCACGACACACGCGTAGTTCCCTTCGTCACTTAAGTGCGCCTCGGAGATCCTCAGGAGTGCGAGTCTCTCGTCCACCAGCATGCGACCGGAGCTGTTCTGAAATACAGCAGCAATGATTCAAATGTTCCGTCAAATTGAATTAGTCTCCTTTTGGCTAAACCTATTTATTCATTGTCTTCGTTGTCATAATTCATACATAGAGACCAGCCATAGCCGATCACAGGCTATTTCCCCCAGGAATTTGTGTTTTGGGGAGGGGTGTCTCATAATTGCAGGGGGTGTCGATGTCCAGTGTTTCATCTAGAGTCCTTGAACACGGGGGGGATAGAAATGGGCCAAGGACTCTGCGATGCTTGGTCCCTGGAAAAAGGAAAGTACAAGTCGAAAATATGATTTCCATTGTCATCTCTTCCTTTTCATACGGTCCATTCTAATTTTTGTGGAGTCAGTTATAGTGGCTCAAGTTTAAATGTCCAGAGATAAATTTCCCCCTTTAGAATTTTAAATTAATAGTTTTAACATCAGTCTATTATGATGATGGCCAACACCGCCCATGAGAAGGGGTGTAGAGGCAGGGGGTGTCTGTCACAAACCGGGGAGTGTAACCCCCGCTGGGAGGGGTTGTAGGAAAATCCCTGGCTGATCAAGGGTATATTGCTGAACTCAGTATTTAATGGGCAAAATGTTCATCAATAGACAAAGGTCACAAGTTTTTAATACTCAGATAAAATGGAATCAGTCATGCACAAAAGCCATTATGACATAACACTGCAAAATATCCATTCATTAACATTAGATTGTCTTCTTTTTAAAAAGTTATCAAAACCATCAATGTTTTTTGACAGTAACTCTCGACAAAATAACACCACTCAAGTCAATGCAAGGGATGGATAGATGGATGGATGAACGAATGAATGAATGAACGAACAAATTAATGAATCATTTCAATCAATCAACCAAATATTGAAATAACAGCAAGGTAATGTCCACACAGTCACGCACCTTAAGAGGTGCATCCTCAAAAATCCAAGAGACAGTGGTAACAGGAAAAGGTGTGGCGGTCACTTTGCAATCGAAAGAAGCTGTTCCACGCTCCAACACACGTGTACTGAGGGGAGGACGATTGATCTTTGGAATAACTATAATTCAACAAAGACCAACGCTCTTAATTTGCAAGTTTGCAAACTAATGCTGCTTTATGGACAGAGTGAGTGAGAGATTGAGAGAGAGAGATAGAGTGAGTGAGTGAGAGAGAGAGAGAGAGAGAAATTCTATTCAATTCTCAGTGACAGGGTAGAGGCAGTTGAGCTGAATAGAAATGACCAAACTCAGCAATATTCCAGAGTCACAATACTGTATAGTGAAGTATTTTCATTTATTTACCTGCAACTGAACAAATAAAAACTTAAATTCACAGGACGCATTTTTGTATTTCTCGAGCAAACTTTCGTCAAAATAGCCAAGCTTCAAAGAATGCATGCAGTCAGAATCAGTCAGTCTGAACAAACAGAGGCAATACTGCTGCCATCTGCCAATGCAGCACTCCGAATTCTAAAGAATCGGCATCCAAGAACGACAGAACACAGTTTTATTTTAAATAACACAAACAAATTTATAAATAGGAATGTAATTTTGACAGTACCTGATACTACGATGGAAACTGAAAGGCTTTTTGTGGCAGCGATGTTCGACGCCTGACACGTGTAGTTGCCTCCATCTCTTTCCTCAACGCTACTTAGACTAAGAATTTCGTCAACTGCCTTGACACGCACATCTGTCTCCAAAACTTCCGTATTGTACGGACCGAACCAACTAAACTCAAAGGAAACAGATCACCGTCGTTCAACAGAATATGAAGTATTTAAGCACAATCGCATTCAACTGGAATTGCTGTGCAGTGTAACCAAGGCCAGTCAAAATAAAAGTGAGAACTAGAACTCAAACTGACAAACGTTAGCAACCAGTATCAGTTATATCATCTTCTGTAACCATATATAGCATATGTCAAGTACCGGTAATCATTAATTAGCATCAAGCAACAATAATAAAATAATGGTGTTTGATAGCAAAGCAATAACTTGACAGCAATTCTAGTCAGCCATTCAATATCTGATCAATGCCAAAAATTGACATATGCTACAGTATATATACAGAAAGTCAACAGAATGATAGGCAGACTATACAAGAGTCACATTGGGCCATTTTTCTCAATTTTACTAATCTTACATTACAGTTGCTGGTACAAAACTCGTGGACAATTTCATAATTTTTATAAAACATCTTATCCCATGAATTGTACCGTAGTGTAGGAGTTGGACGACCATTCGGTCGACGGCATCTAATGTCCAATTTTCCGTTGACTGGAATAATCTGAGGAACGCTAGGAGATGGATTTATCAAAGCCTCTGTTAAGTCATCGAGATCTAATTGTAAATAACAATAAATTCAAACTGAGTTCCTATTCGTGTTTAAATGAGCATAATACATATTTATTTAACTAACTCAACATTTTTGATGAAATATTTCCACAGAAATGTTACAGAAGTCTTGATTTCCCAGACCATAAACACAACTCTTAATTTTACTAAACTGCCAATCAGTGGCACCATCAGCACGAAAACTAGAAACAGAAAAGGAGGCAATGTCCCAAAATTACTACCAACCCCCACAATTACAATTTGGTCTTTATGTATATGTAACTGTCTGGTTTTTTGGAAAATTGGCCACTAATCGAAAATCTTACTAAACCACAATACTCTCACAAAATTCTCAACTTACAAGCCAGGCGAAGTTCTGTGGCGAATGTCTGACCAGAGCCAATGCATCGATAAAACCCCACATCATTAACGTCAACACTGCGTACGAGAAGCGAGCCATTTCTAAAGATGGCGTGCCTATTGTAAAGCAGCACAAAAATTACAGGCCAATCTATTTAAGACAATCTCTTATCACTTTCTTAAATTTCAGTTTGGTTTGATGCTTTATCGGCCAGCTTAAATTCATGTATTCTATACAAATATACAAACTGAAATTTAAGAAAGTGATAAGAGATTGTCTTAAATAGGGTCTTGTTGCACCATTTTACTTTACCATTTCTGAATTTCGATTCTCTAGTTGTCCTGCCTGCCATAGATTCCAAGTTAGTTTCAATTAATGTAATGTAATATAATAGTTGTAAAGCTTTTCTTCTGTCTCTACTCAGCCGACACTCCTGGCATTTTAACACTAACACACACATTCCTTTTGGATTGACCCTGAATTGCAGTTTTGGCATCAACTAATATCTGATTACTCATTCACTATCTAGGTTAGACAGCGTTGTAAATTCACTCTGTTTATCGCCATTCATTTTATCCTCTCTATGATTAGCAGGACAAAATACCGGTACAAGGATCTACAAACTTGGAGGATTCTGTCAGCCGCTGCTGCTCAAAAAGCCACTCGACGACGACGGAGAGAAAGGCAGAATCAAATTCACAGTTGAACAATGCCGAGTCAGATCTCCTCACGAGCAGATAAGGAACAAAAGTAGCAGCCTTCAACTGAGCAAAACCAGTGCCTAGAATTCAAAAATTAACAGATATCTATCTGAACCAAACCAAGTGTCTAACAGTCCACATCAATTATTATTATTATTATTGACAACTAGACTTTTTCTCTGGGAAAGTAACAAGGTCCTCTGCAAGTTCGCAAAATGGTGTGATACTTTGAAGTAAACTAGAATTTTATGAAATACTCTAAATCTGAAGGATGACCCCACAATTCATTCAATTAATTCTTCTTGAAATATCTTGCAATCGCACTTCATTACGAAATGTAGAATTTCATAATGATGAACACAACGTACTGTTATTAACACAACAGCAAACAATAAACATAACGATATTCACAATATTCATTTCTACATCGTTCTACAAACTACATCATTGCGTCACGCATGCGCAGTTGCGCACCAGTGAAACTGACCAAATGACAACATTAACATTGTATTAGCAGGAACTGGACAAGTAAATAATCCCAAAAAATATATCCATAATAATTTTGCAACCTCTGATAAACTAAAACTGATCTGGCAGAACTGTACGATGACCATAAAAAAAACGGCCGCAAAAGAGCAAATTGGCAATAAAACGCCGTAGACAACATAGGGTCAGTTCTAGAGTGTCGCTGAGGACAAACACTCAGGCAAATCATTGTACTTATTGCCCTCGCCTGCTTGAGGGAGCAGCTCACACACTGACAAACACAGGCCACAAAGTTATCATTCTATGGACTAGCGTAAACAAACCAGTAAAGGCTTCGCTTGCACTGGATTCTTTCCCACTGAGTATGCTGTGAGTGTGAAGGAGGAGGGAGGGAATCAAGTGATACAATGCTACACATAAACTAAGTTCATGTTGATTGTGGAAACCAACAATGTCATTTATTCTGACCGCAAAAACTGCATGCACTACACGGTTCCAACAACATTATTAACAACCATCGAGTCACATAAACAACATTGACAGCGGTATTTTTCAATATATTGAAACCATTTGGCATTGGTCACCAATATTTATTGCACACAAAATAAGTATGTAATGAAAACCGTCAGTATAGGAATGTCAATAAAAAAAGATGGCAGTTTTCAGTTGGTGTGTGTGTGTGTGTGTGTGTGTGTGTGTGTGTGTGTGTGTGTGTGTTTATGAGTGCAAAGTGATATCATTTTTACAATTAGACTACATTCGGTTCTGTTTAGACTTACATATATAACAGAAATCATGATACTGAACAACAAGCACACAAGGTCATCATGATATACAATACAATGCTGAACAGTGAGATTTCAGTAGAGGGTGTTAGCCCTCTGGACCATATAACTCAAAGATTTAGTCGCTCCTTCCAAGATATCAAAAGTTATAGGCCTAAACAATTAGAGGTCCATAAGCAAAACGATATAGAAAAATGCCATTGTCATAAGAAATATATTTTAATAGCAATCAATTTCTGTCAATTTCAGTAGAGGGTGCTAGCCCTCTGGACCTTATAACTCAAAGATTTAGTCACTCCTTTGAAAGTATCAAAGGCCTAAACAGGCCTAAATAGGCCTAAACAGCTAGAGGTCCATAGGCAAAACGACATAGAAAAAATGCCATTGTCATAAGAAATTAAGAAATATATTTTAATAGCAACCAATTTCTACCTATTTCAGTAGAGGGTGCTAATGTTTCATAAATCCGCCTCAATCCAACAGTGTTACCTACTCAGAAATGAAAAATCCATGCAAATCAGCCATGTAAACTCTGCAAATTTTTCCACAACTCAACAGAAGATTCCCTTGGTTTTGGTGGTTAAAAACTACGGCAGACAACATGAAAAAAATCGGCAGACAACCATCGCACTGCTTGACTTCATCAATTCACAAAACAAGAAGTTGCAAATTGTTGTTCATTCTTCCATTGCTCACAGAATAGAATTATTTTTAAAAGTCCCACAACCAGACCAAAACATTCACACATAAATGAAAGACACCTTGCACAATCTTCAATTTTATAAAACTCATCCGAGCGTGCACAAAATCCTAACAACATGTGCCTTATATTGGTAAAATTGGTGAAACCAAGGAGAAGACATTTCAAGTGATGCTTACCACGAATGTTTAGCAGAAAATTATCGGTGCTGTCCAATTGGCCAGCAACATTGTACCCAGTGCAAGAGTAAAGACCATTGTCATCCATGGTTGCATTGACCACTCGGAGGAGTCGGCCTTTCAGAAACTTGATGTGTTCACTGGGAAACAGCCTATTAAGGTTGAGACATAAATACACATAATTATAGGTTTCTGTTCCTCTGTATGGAGTAAAGTGGTGTTCAATTTTTTTCAAAAAGCAGTGGAAGTTGGACTACACCGACCCAATCATTTTCAACTTCCTAGTCTGTCTCTCATACGTATTAAGATTTTATAAATTATAATCACCTATTACCTACCATAATACCATATTACAATCAGTCACACATAAATATTAATTAACATTTTGCACATGTACCGGTAAATGATCCACTAATATATGAGAAATACGAGCCCTCTTTTGACTCACATTCATAAACTTAAAGTGCCGCATTATGCACACAAAGCACCTCTGCGTTGCGCAGATAAGTTCAGACAGTCAAGTAGTTTCAAGGAATCGTGGGCTGTTTAAACTGCTGAAACTTATGCAAAACAAACTTTTCTAATGTTCATCTCCAGCTAATGGAACACAAAGCAGGCAGCATTATAAAGACTTCTGTACAAAGACTCTGTGTGCAGAAGATACTGGGTCATCATTTCTTGTTTGTAGATCATCACTGTTAGGGTCCTCTGAATTGTCCACATTGAGTGCAATGGTAAATTATTTGGAAAGGCCAAGAAGAGAGAGAGAAGAGAGAGAGAGAGAGAGAGAGAGAGAGAGACAGACAGACAGACAGACAGACAGACAGACAGACTGGCAGATAAACAGATAAACAGGCAGACAGACAAACAGGCAGACAGGCAGGCAAGACAGACAGACAAACAGACAGACAGACAAAATGTGCCATAAGAATCTACTCCTGGAGAAAAACTGTAGGCAGCACAGAAACCCGTGTTCAAAAGACGACAGAATCATTTTTGCCAATCACATAAACGACGTGAAAGGCAAATATCACCTCGGACAATTTAACGATACTGAAACACTTTAAAATATTGCAAACTTTCTACAAATTCAATTTATGGCAGTCAAATCCAACGACATGAGTATAAACCACTTAAGATAAACTAAGTCAAGTTCAATATTGAAAAATGAAGAATCTAACGAATTTCTTGCGCATTACCTTATTCCGTTCCTGTACCAATCGATGTTTGGGTCCGGATTGCCTTCAACTGCGCACCTCAGAACAACTTCTCCTGACTCACTAATATCCTTGTGCTCTTTCGGCGTTTTCAACTGCACTTCCGCTGTTTTAGAAATCCCTTTAAAAATTAAAAAAGAGTGAGCATAATTATTTTGATCTTAGATGAACGGCAAAAATAGGCCCCCATTAATCGAAAATAAAACAAAAAATCACTTCTCTTTCGGATCAAGCGCAAGAACTATAAATTTAGAAAATGATGTTAGCAAGAATTCACAAATCCATGACGTTATAGAACACTGCACACCTGGAAACCAGCCACCAAAACAAGTGGGAAGTTCAGGTAACAAGAAACAAAGACGTAGAAATACTCGTGGGGTTCAGAGGAGGATCTAAAGAGCCGAGCAACTGGAGCCGATGACCACAAGCGTCGCCACGGGGGAGGGGGCAAATGGGGGCAAGTTCCCCCCAACCTGCCCCAGACCACCTACCAGATTCGCGCAAATCCGGTGAGAAAGTTTTCTGTGAAGGGGGGCAGGGGTGGGTAAACAATCTGACACGCTAGCCCCTTTCCCCCACACACCAAAAATTCCTGGCAACGCACTGCAAACAGGCTATCAATTATATAATATTTTTTTTTCTATAGAACTTGTCTTACAAGAAACCAGCTCTCTTAAACCCCTTCTTATCTCTCGTTCGATTTTTTAGACATTTGACAGAGAACAGATTTCTGAAAGACTTTGTATAGTGTCCTTCTAAATGGCTCACCATTTTTCGGGGCATTTCGAATGCTCTAGAATAAAATTGAGGCAGAATATATTGACAATTCTAGTACGGTTTGACTCAGCTAAGCTGGGGACACAAGAAAATGTGATTCAAATTTGTTTCATCAATCTTCTGAATTTTTCATATCTATAGCCTACTGTAGCAATAATCCTTGCATTGTCCAATGCCAAACAGGCACTAGCGTCGTCACGGGGGGGGGCAAATGGGGCAAGTGCTCCCCCAACCTGCCCCAGACCACCTACCAGATTCGCGCAAGTCCGGTGAGAAAGTTTTCTGTGAAGGGGAGGGGGCAGCGGTGGGTAAGGAATCTGACACGCTATCCCCTTTTGCCCCCCCCCCAACCAAAAATTCCTGGCGACGCCACTGCTGATGACAGATTGATTCCACGGCGTTTACCAGGAATGAATTCAAGTTAAGTCGACGTAAGGTGTGGTTACCAGTGTTTAATCTAGACTCCTGGACTCTGGGGAGGGGACTGACAAAGCCGGGGGGAAACTGACAAAGCAGGGGGGAATTCTGCTAGAGGGCTGCTGTTAGTCCATGTAGTATGCTAAATTTCCGGAGGGGAATTTGAAATTTCTTGGGGAAGGGCGATTTTCCCCCGGAAACGGCCTAGATTAAACACTGGTGGTTACAATCAGCAAAGTCCGCTTAAACTGATCTGCAGAGGTCCGTTCACGCAGATACAATCATGCTGAATCTAGGGTCATGTGCTAATATAATAGGACCTATAAGATATGCTTACATTTGTTCATTCATGTAACCATGTTGGGGAATATTAAATCGTGTTTTGAAACAAATCAGCTGTATCATTGCCTGTAACTTCATGCCCAATAAAACTTCACAGGAGACGATTTGTATAAGAACATCTGTAAACTGTGCTTGCGAAATGCCTGACAGTTTATCAAATTGAATACTTTATGGAGTTCAATTTTATAAATCTGTTGTAGAATTTTGAACTGATCGTGTGACTAACAGTGAAATAAGTTTTAAGAAGCGGTAGCTCAGACAAAGTGGCGGGAAATCCACGGTCGTTAGTTAACGTAGAAATAAGCCTACACATGCAGCACCTGAAGAAGAAGAAACCTTCTTTCCCCCATTCGACGGGGTTTTTTCCAGATCACAACCAGGAACACTGCTTACGTTCTTACATAAATAACTAGGTCTAGACCTGTAAACGTCAAAGGAAACATATTTTAAGTTGGAACTGTTTTTTAAACCAAATTTAATGATCACGTGTCATCCACAGATTCCTTGCACATTGCTGGATATGATAGCACTGCTGCGGGGCTGACCGTGCTCTGTGCACCGAGGTAGCCTACGGGGAACACATTTCTATACAAAATACCGATTAACTCTTTTAAATCCTTATAATAGAATCGATGGGAAAACATAGACTATGAGCGATACAATGTGTGGGTTTAGCTTTAAAAGCAACGTTCAGTGATACGCCCTCTCTCTCTCTCTCTCTCTCTCTCTCTCTCTCTCTCTCTCTCTCTCTCTCTCTCTCTCTCTCTCTCTCTCTCTCTCTCTCTCTCTCTCTCTCTCTCTCTCTCTCTCTCTCTCTCTCTCTCTCTCTCTCTTTGTAACTCTTCTCTCTCAAGAGCAATCTGCACCAAAATACTACGTGTAGTATCGAGACAGAGAGAGACAGACAGACAGACAGAGAGACAGAGAATATGAAACGGAGGGGGGTTCGTATAAAAGAAGATCCCAACCGATAAGGGCTCGGTTTCACTGTTGTGGTAAACACAGACCCGATGTTATCGAGCGGACGAAACGTAAGGAAAAACTATTTCAAATAAAAAAAACGACGAACGGCGCATTTTCCGACATTTGATTTTGAGATGCGAAAGACGAAATGTCGGGCGAAAATCTGTTCCAGAGATGCCATTTTCTGTGCCGAAGAAAAACTGCCTCTGGGCCCTTTGGCTCTTTTGGGGAAAATGATCCTGGCCGATGTTTTATTTTGCTGCGTGATTAAACCACGGGACATTCATGCAGCATTTGTAATAATAACTGTCTCTCAGAAGAAAACTTCAATAACCAGGATATCATATTCACGCCATGAATGGATCCTATCTTGGAAAAATCATCGACAAATACAATAAAGATTAGGTCTAAATTATCCCAAAAAATCAAGCATAATTTGAAAAGGTTAAGACATAAATGAAGACCAAAGTCAGTCAGTCAGTCAGCCATGGTTGTCAGACTGTCGATGGTTGTAATAAATCATAGGTGATTATAGTTAAGCATGCAATGTCTGCGCTCTTTTATAGTTTGCCGATCGCTAATGAATCATCTTGATACATCTTGATAGTGCACTTGAATGGGGAAAGAAATTAACAAGACATATATGTCCGCAGTATATTTCAGTCCGGTGTAATGAATGGTACGCGGATAGCAGCAGCAAGTTCCCATCAAACGCAGCGGTATGCACAAGAACGCAAAACACTCTGGCAGAGGGCTATAAATTATATATATATATATATATATAACTATATTCGTGTATAATGTATGTATATGTTGACATGAAATTGCATCAACATGATAGCGTTGTTTTTGCACAAAGCAGCGATAAAATAAGGGCTTTAATCCCAGCACATGCGCCACATGCACGCTTCAATACAACGTTAATGTGTTTCAGCAATTCAATTTGGCCGGCTTAGAGATCACACAAATGCGTGGATAGTCATGACATTCATTAAAAAACACGTCAAAAATAGAATATCGTACCAGCTACATTTTTGCAACTTCCAAAACGTTAATTCCACGCCTGTTTTCCACGCCACGTTTGCCTACATAGGCCTACACACAATCTTTATATTCAGAAAACCATGATAGAACGCAGGTCAAACAACAAGCCTATCTTAAGAGACATAGACCTGCCTAAGTATACAATACTGTGCAAAAATAGTTGGAAATTCATTTAAGATAGAATGAAATCCTCTGTAAAGTTTCATCAACTTTACAAGGGTCGCGCACGCCGCTTTGAAAGTTAACCGATAAATATGATTTTCCCTCTTAGTCGACCAACGAGTGTCTACTTTAGAATAATAGACGGCAATAAAATCGAACTTTGTCAAAAGAAATCCATGAAATATCGAATATTGTGTAGTTTCAAAACTGGTAAATTTGTTGTGAGCCTACGACAGTTCTAATGCCCAATTTCATTTTCCCAATATAGGGGCCTACACATTGAACCCAAAACATCCAATTTGCCGATTCTCAAGGTTAAGATATGCGGTAAACGGCGGTTCTTCCAAAGCCGATGACGCGATAACGGAAACTCGGCAAATCTAAATTTCGGCAGAAATTCCACGAATAGTTGAAACGATCAAAGGTTGATTGATCTTGACACCTGAGAGGTGACTCAGAGGAAAGGACGTAGCCAGGGACGGAGGAGGAGGAGGAGGAAGAGCAGGGGGAGGTGGTAACCAAGGTCCCCTAATGAGTCACCCAATCAAATAGGCAGCGTGGAATGTCCGTCGTCGTCGTCGTATGGGAAAGAGTGTTCCAGATGAGAACTAAACAGGCAAAGCGCAGGGCTAGGCGAGAGAAAGCTGGCTGCAGCAGGAACTATTGCACACATCTGTTGACTGCCGAGACAAAGAAACCCGACGACGCACGTGTCGTCGTAAGGCCGACCACCACAAAAGCAGACTTTTCATTTTTAAATTCAATAGGGACAGTTGTAGTAAGAACGTCGGAAAATTTTCTTGCAATATTTACAGGACATACATGCACTAAACCAGGGGTCGGCAACCTACGACCCGCGGGCCGCATCCGGCCCGCCAGTGAGTTTAATCCGGTCCTCCGGGTCCCACAGTTCTACGTTGGAACAGGGGCTGTAAGACCCCAGATTTCACCTTTGTCCCTTCCCCGTTAAGAGGCCAGTTATCTTTTGATTTTTTGGCTAGCCAATTAAACTGGTGACTATTTTTGCTCATCAGACTTTATCGTGTTTTAGGGGCGCCTCCGGTTAGCGGTCACAGGCCCCCATTTTTATTTGGCTAGAACCGCCCCTGCTGGCAATGTTCCAAATCTAATCAGAACTGACGAGTTATTATTTAGAAAACAGTCAAACCCCGTTAAGATCACACAGAAGCAATGTTCTTTGCGACCATTTGACCATTTGTATCTCGATTTCCACAAGCGCATATATCGGGCAGTGCAGCGAACTACATTTGAAAAACTTTCAGAAAAGGTCTACAGTTGATATGAGGGGCGCGGCCTTGTTGGCCATGCACTATAAGGTTTGCTTGGTCACAAATTTGCTTAAAGACGACGTAACTCAACCATAGTGGACTGCCACACTTGATAAAGATTTAAACCAAGGATGTTCAATTAAATTTTATGAAATATCAAAAATTTTTATGACCGAGGGTCATATAAACATATTTTTTAGTTTTAAAGATATAGTTCACAATTAATAGAAAACAGGTATGGTGACAGCAAGACATTAAATATATTTCGTAAGTATTAGAAAAAGCGCAAAAGAATAATTTAAGCACATAAGAATAAGCAGCTACTACTGTACTGCTTTCCAAATCGCTATATAAATTTACGAGATAGATTTTACTTTACTCACTTAGAAAATGTTATTTATCGTTTCAGTAGGCCCTATCTTCGGTCATTTCACGCCCCTTTGCGGGCCGGATCTGGCCCGCGCGCGGCCGCCATTTGAAAACCTACGATTTAGAATATGCTAAATAGAGACTCTGCTTAGAAACTCACACAGAATGTTCAGCCTTGCTTCGGCGCTTCGCAACGCTATCCCAGTCGAGATATTTGTGGCGATGCATCTGAGAGAACCGCCGTCCAGGGCGCGGTCGACCCAGAGGATCCTCAGGTCGCTGTTCTCCTGGAAACGTCTGGTCGTGTTCGCCAACTGACGGTTGTTCAGCGTCCAGTAGAAGTAGACCATCCTCCGATTAGAAACGTCGCATCGCAACCGGACCGATTCGCCCTCCAAGGCATCCTGATTTATGGGCGCCGGGTCGAAGTAGAAGCTGTCCTGTTGTTTCGTGATGCTCGCTGTAAGACAGTTGCAGGAAACGATCATCAATCCGACAAGTAGGCTTAGGCCCAGGCCTAACATATCCACGGTGAAAACACACTGCAATGCTCTCAACTGATTTTTCCCATCCGCGCGCGGGTTCCTCGAATCGATAGTTGAAATACATGGAACGACCGCCGAATCTTTGGCGTTTCAACAGCAAAAGACAGCCAAGACCGATCACCGACTGCCCAGATATCTATTCTATGGTATTAAAGTGGTCGGAGACGGAGAGGCCGCCGGAGCGTCCAAAATGCCACCGGTCGACCTCCGGCTCCGGGGTCGGCCAGACACACACACACACACACACACAGAGCACAGAGGCGGACATTCAAACGGAGCAAGGCGGTCTCCTAACATCAAACGGAGGGTGTCACACAGCCGCCGCTCTGGGCTCTGGATGTTTAGCCCCCATCCCTCTCACCCCCACCCCCTTTCAATAGATAGAGATGATTTCGGTTCACAAGCCATATGCAGCAGTCTGATCTTGACCGCCGTGCCCTGAGCAGTCTCACGCGGAGGGGTGGGGGAATGGGGGGGGGGGAGGAGACGGCATCATGATCGTGCCCCAATCGTCTTCGCCCTCTCCCTCCTCCCCTTTTCAGCCAGTAATGTACTGCCGACAAATAAACCAATCATTGCTTTCGTTAGCTCTTTGCCGAAGTAGGCCCTACTTTAAACTGAGGGTTTACAAACGGGTGACGGGAGGGGGGAGCTAGGCACACGGTTATTGCAGCATTTGGGTCATATTCTTTCTTCAGAGAAGTCCACGGTTTATTATTAAATTTTAGTGACGCTGAGTGGCAGTCCGATATAATACGAGACTGAGTAGAAGATGGAGGAACCAGTGGAAGATGCGTCAGATGAAAGGAAATTTGCTGACTGTCCAATGTAGCCGACAGGAAAGTTTTAAAAAGTAGAAGTTAATGCGAGATATAAATAATTCACTCACAGTTTGCTTTAAAGGCTGCAAAGGCGTCGATCCACTTAGAATATTGGGGGCAAACCTCCGAAGTTAGGCACATGAACAGTTGGTCTGTCAATTCTCGTTGTCCTGGTCACTCACGACTCGTTTATATATATATTTATATATATATATATATATATATATATATATATATATATATATATATATATATATACCCCTATATATCATCCAGCTCCATGGGTGCTGTACCCGTATATATATATATGAAAAAGAAATTAAAAAGATTTTACTTACTTACTTTGTTTATATCAGGAAGTGATATAAATTCAGCCATAATTATTAACTTTTGGGTTTGTTCAATAATTTACTTTCAATTAAGCTGTTTAATGTTTATAAAGGCAAAATTCATAGTTCTGCTGTCTGCACCACTACACCTATAGCCCAGAATTATTGGGGGGCCCGGGCCCCCCGGGCCCTCTATGGATTGACGCCTACGGCCACCTGCTGTCTGCTTATCTTGTCGCGTGCTTTTACCACAGGCGTAAATGCCTCCGCGTCTAAATGCCCTCCTCGTTCAAATGCTCACCGCGTCCATTGCCCTCCATGTCCAAATGCTCCCCGCGTCCATAATAATAATAATAATAATAATAATAATAATAATAATAATAATAATAATAAGTGGCGTTGCCAGGAATTTTTGGTTGGGGGAGCAAAAGGGGCTAGCGTGTCAGATTCCTTAACCACCCCTCACCCCCTCTACAGAAAACTTTCTCACCGGATTTGCGCGAATCTGGTAGGTGGTCTGGTGCAGGTTGGGGGAAGGGCAGTTACCTCCAACCCCCCCCGTGGCGACGCTAATGGCCATTTGAAACGACACTATACAAAGTCTTTCAGAAATCTATTTTCTGTCAAATGTCTAAAAAAATCAATCGAGAGATAAGCTGGCGCTTAAGAGAGCTGATTTCTTCTATTACAGGTTTTATAGACCACGAAAATATTATAAAATTGATACCCTGTTTGAAATTGGACAAAGCAAGGATTAGTGCTACAGTAGGCTACAGATATGCAAGAATTCAGAAGAGTGATGAAACGAATTAAAACCACATATTCTTGTGTCCCCATCCTTGTTGTGTCAAACCGTACTAGAATTTTCAATATATTCTGTCTCAATTTTTTCTAGAGCTTTCGAAATGCCACGAAAATTAATGAGTCATTTGCAGTGGCGTCGCCAGGAATTGTTGGTTGGGGGCAAAAGGGGCTAGCGTGTCAGATTCCTTACCCACCCCTCACCCCCTCCACAGAAAACTTTCTTTCCGGATTTGCGCGAATCTGGTAGGTGGTCTAGGGCAGGTTGAGGGGGGGCAGTTGCCCCCATTTGCCTCCCCGTGGCGACGCTAATGATTCTAGCTGTTGTTGTTGTTGTCAGAAAAACTAATTAATAATTATCAATACATCACTAATAATAACAACGTGATTTCAAGTGGTTTAGTTCTTTAGGAGGCTAAATTGGCATGGGCGAAAACCACTGTACCGCTCTCGACGCCTAGCAGTCTAGTTTTCCCAGATTAATCGACACGGCATAAACCGCAACAGACTCACCCATATGAAGAAATATCCATTGCAAGATCAGCGGATTCAGTTGTTCTTTAAGCGAGAACCGTTCCTTAGCCATGCGTCGGGTCGCACTTAACGCCTTTTAGATTAACGCGTTCCGGGCTGCTGCATCGCGATAACAACGACCCCGCAGTTTTTCACGTAACCGGCAGACGCCGAAGCAACTTCGCACACGAGCAACGGGCGCGATATATGTGCTGTATTTGCCTCTCCTCTGCCCAGGGCCAGCAGTTAACCCCCTAACCGTGTATTTAACTGTAACTCAATGTAAAATGGACGGATATATCCGGGATCCCCAGTTAAGGGGTTAACTATTCAGGAAGTTACACGATGGCCTGTGTACGGGTTCCGCCCAATCCGCCCCAGTTCTGAGAGAGAGAGAGAGAGAGAGAGAGAGAGAGAGAGAGAGAGAGAGAGAGAGAGAGAGAGAGAGAGAGAGAGAGAGAGAGAGAGAGAGAGAGAGAGAGAGAGAGAGAGAGAGAGAGAGAGAGAGAGAGAGCCGCGTGGGTTGCGTTTTGTCGCAGAAATAGAAAGCGACGACCACCAGAGTCCGTATAATTATCCGAACGCTTAAGACTTTTGTGGAAGCGCTGTATACTAGAGCCCATACCCAACAGAACCAACACGTTCGATCAGAACTGTCCCACGCGTACCACAGATGACATTCGCATGCCCTACAGGCGAGCCGATCTCAGGCCAATAGGCTTACGTTTAGGCCTATGCTCGACTGAGGGTTATCTAGACTGCCATAGGCCAAATCGTAGGCCTACGTGTGAAATAAGAGTTTAAAATAGCTGAACGCTTACCATCCATCAGTAGGTAGGCCTATGCGGTTAATTGAAGGCTATCCGCAGCTTCGTATTATTAGGACGATCATTGTAAGGTCATTAGGTCAACAGGTACATAATAATACGTAATACACAGTGAATCTATGTCCGTCAGCGTAGCCAGCAGGACTGTTTGCTTAGAACCCCCTACGCCTCTGACATGGCGCTGACTACAGCAACTCGACGTCAATTTCTGGATGTCGTCGGCTAATTCCCACAGCTGAGTTTTATAGCAATAAGTTGTCGCTGAACAATGTTGGGCAATTATCAGGTTCAAATGGCGAGCTATGAAGCAATTTCTCAGATCACGACACCTAAAAGACAACTACCATCACATCCTAATCGATGATGATGATGATGATGATGATGATGATAATAATAATAATAATAATAATAATAATAATAATAATAATAATAATAATAATAATAATAATAATAATAATAATAATAATAATAATTCAGATTGAAAGTCGTTTAGAACAGTAGGGCATTGTTAAGAAAAAACGGAGCACTGCGCCGTAAAAAAATTCAGAAGAGAGATTAAACAAATTACATCTACATTTTCTTGTGTCCCCATCTTCATTGCATGAAATCGTGCTAGAATAGTCTAGTATTCAGTATATTCTGTCTCGATTTTATTCCAGAGCGTTCGAAATGCCACGAAAAATTGTGTGCTATTCGGATCGACATTATAGGCCTACACAGGGCGGCGCTAAGGGGGTGGGTCCGCGGGTCCGCGGGTCCGCGGGTCCGGACCCACCCAACCTCGGGCAGGGACACCCGAGCAAATCGTGCAAATCCACAGAAAAGTTTTGATTGAGGGGGCGAGGGGTAGTCTGAGCCGGGTCCTAGTTGTGTAGATTGCATTAGACCCACCCAGCCAACAAAACCCAGCGCCGCCTCTGTGTGTGGGACTTTATCAAAAAACTTTGGCAAAATCTAAATATAATATGTCTACTGCCTTGTCCTCATCTAGCTTATCAAAAACCTCCTCCAGAAAGTCCAACATGTTGGTCAGGCATGAACGCCCCTTTGTAAATCCATGCTGACTATCTTTAACAATTTTATGCAGTCAAATGTTCCAAAATGCTCTCTTCCGAGATTTTTTCCATAACTTTACAGATTATGACGGAATTAGGCCTACAGGTTATGCGCTAAGTGGTTGTTCTCCATCTTACAGACTCCCTGACCATACCAACCAAGCGAGATCAATTGTATTGCATCATTCGCCAGATGGCACCAGTGAACCGGCTTCATATTGTGAACTTGAATATCGAGTCGTCGACTCTATAAGACATTCTATACAACATTAATGTATATAATATCTACCAATCGGATTTGTTAAAGCTGCCTCCAAAGTCTAACAACTCTAAACAAGCTGATTATCAGCTGATCGTTTAGCCAGTGGCCAGAATCAAATTAGCCGAACTCAATCATCCCACCTAATATGGCGGTATAGAAGCGGCAGAATTATATTTGTAGTCTTATATCATCAAAATAAGCCGGAAGTAAATGTTTAACGTAAAACGGATTTATTTGTGATTTGTTAATTAAATGAGAAAAAAGAGTTTGATCCTGTAAATTTAATTTTCAGATATAAATCGCCGAGACGCTGGACTCGATTGGTCGAGTGACCGTTTGACTTTACTTTTTGTCTGTGCTGTTGTCGAGGACGAAAAACGATGGCCGAGGACGTGGAAACCCTGCGAGAGGTCTGGGACGGAAAGGTCCCGGTCTGTTTCGTCCTAGCCCCCGACGAGCTGATGTATTCGGTCGAGAAGGCAGAGCGCCTCTACCTGGTCCTTTCGCGCCAGACGTACCTGCCGCTGGTAACCGAGAAGGTGAAAAAACACTTCATCAAGTACGTCGATCCCGATCTGGGAGAGGGCGAGATGTGGTTCGACGACGAAGGCGTGCCACTCCGGTGGCACTATCCGATCGGCGTGCTCTTCGATCTCGCCAACCGTCAGACCCGGCTGCCGTGGACGCTAACGGTGCACTTTCGTAATTTTCCGGAGACGGAGTTGCTACACTGCCAGAGCAACAGCGTCGTCGAAGCGCATTTTATGTCTCTGATAAAAGAGGCGGATTTTTTGAAACACCGAGGCCAGGTCATCAACGGGATGATGAAGAAGGATCACAAGCAACTGTGGAACGGATTGGTTTACGACCGATTTGATCAGTTCTGGTCGGTCAACCGGAAGCTCATGGAGCATTCCGCGGGCGATCCATTTCGTTACATTCCATTCCGGGTTCACCAGGCGGAAAAGCCGTTTCTTCAATCGCTTTTTCGGCCAACGTCGACCACCGGAGAACAGAACACGCTGAGAGACCTTTTACAACAGACAATACCAAGCCTTGACGATTGGCACAGCGCAGCGCGAAAGTTTGGCATAATGATTCAAGGTATCAAGCCTTCACTGGACACACCCATTCAGTGGCTTAGTGAGCACCTGAGCCACCCTGACAATTTTCTGCACATCTGTGTTTTGCCAATTTAGGAACAAGCTTTAAATTTTGTGTGATTTGTGTGTTCAATTCGAGAGGCTGAATACCAGAATTTCTAACTGTTAATCCACACATCTTTGTCACTCGTATTGTCAAAAAACATTGAAATGTTTACAATATGGTTTACTCAGACATTGTTACTGATCTGTGTCAGTCAGCTTTGTTTTTCAATGATATATGATTTTTTACTGCATTGGCAGACAACATGCTTGTATTTTTATACTGCTCCTATTCGAATTGACTTCTGAAGGCAGATTAATTATTTATCCAGAAGGTTCCATTGACTGAATTCATCTTGAACATTTCTCTACTGCAATTCATTTACGCAATGATTGATCTCCATTCAGACACTGTTTCTGTATTGACTCTTGATAGTATCACTTGCTTTCAGCAATTTGTTGTAATTCTTTTAATTTGTTTGTCTTGATGCATGCAGTTAAATCAATCTGCTTAAAATGACAAAAGCATAACTGCTCACAACTAAATGTTTTTATTGGCACAATCAGAATCTATTTCACTGCAGTTTTGTTGGTTCTTATCCAGTTCTGGTTAATGACACTTTAAAAATAGGCTTAGCTCCTAATTTTGTCTAGACAATGGGATTGTTGTTGTCATATGGACAGATGATATGGCTGAGGATTGATTCAAAAGTAAATCCATCTTTACTGTTTAGTATCGCACAATTGTATTAGTTCAAACTAAAGACAGACATTGAAATTACCCATGTACTGTGTAGTGTTGTGTTCATATTTGAACTCTTACATAGAACTTGGTCCAGCCAGTGGCACTGATAAATTTCACAAGCAATTGAGTTTTTCTGGTATGCTTTTGCTATCAAAAGTGGATTATTAAGTGTGAATCAAAGGAATTTGTGGATATTGCATGTTGGTTTTAGTCATGAACTAGCAGTTATTCAATTACCAGTGTTACAGTACCAGTAATTGTGCTGGGGTAGACACAGTGGTATGTTAAGTACATGCTATTGGGAATCTGCTGAATAGTGAATTACTTTTGTGCCAGATACTTACTTGTAAATCCTAAGAGTAGTTGACAGAACTTGGACATAAAAGCGACAAGGACAATTTTTATTTACCGGTAAGTACGGTAATTCCAGGAAATTTCTGGTCATTGGCTTGTTTCTACATAACTAACCTTGCTTCAAGATGGAAGTTTCATGTTTTAAATTTCTGCAGAAAGTTTTGAACTTTTCAATTAATGCATAGTATGATGGTGGCAATTCTTTCGAAGCTTGCACGCTGAAATTGTGCAGCTTTTTTCTTCAGAGTTGTGTGTACAGTGTATCAAAGAATTTTTCCAGAGGGCAAACTGTATGTAAAGGGAAAGAAGAAAGGCCATTCAGTGTACTCACAGTAAATTTCAAGTTCTAAAACAAAAGGTTTTGTTGTCCACATGTAAACTTCAGACAAACTTGATTTTAGGGGACACCCATGTGCCATAAAATTTGTTTCTGCTGCTTTGTGCATGGCTTCATCAATAGAATTTTTGAAAATAATCAATATTCACATTCAGCAAAATTAACTTATTGATTTTGGGTAGATTAGTTAGATTATTATTAGACACATGTCCAGTGGGTTAAAAAAATTTGCCTTGATTTTTAGTACAATAAGATCAACTTGGGAGTGCCATGAAATCATCTTTTATCTATCCCACCTTTGTAAAGCACTGTGATTGATTTATATTATCAATAAGGATAAATATAAGGATAAATAAGATAGCTTACAGGTATCAAGATGAAGTGTTGAATTGTTTCATTCAAGATTATAAAGAAAAGCCTTTTAAAAGTTTACTTCTGTGAAGGAATTAGACCTTGTTTCTTTTAGTGTATCTGGCAAATCTACCTCCAGTCACCCATGTAGTGGCGGCTCCAGGATTTGGCAAGTGCATGGGGGGCCGTTGGGGTGGCAACTTCTAATCATAGGGGGGGCAACCATTTGTTGTTAGGTATGTAGTATTAAGTATAGGGTCCCAACAGGGCCACTGGGGGCAGGCACTCAATAGGGAGGCACGGGCCTCCCCCTGTGGAACCGCCACTGCACCCACCCATGAACACATGATTTCCATTTCACAAATAAGACACATGACCAAAAATATCAGTTGGATATATATATATATATATTTATTTATTTATTACTGCATTTCATCTTGTTCATTTGCATCAATATGTGCAGATAAATACCACAAAAGTCCATATGTGAAAATGCTCTAAACATTCAGATAAGAATAATTTCTAATTTATTACATAGATGTTGTAACATTGTGAACATGTTTTAATATAGCAGCAAGAGCCAGAAACAAGCGTAAAGTGACAGTAATGATGAAAGCAATGATTCACAGCTACAAACAGCAATATGACTAAAAGAACATTAAGCTTTAAGCTTACAAAATTAATACTAACCAAATAACTTAATTATATACATATTACATAGAAAGTACAAGGTGTAACACAAATTGTTTTAAAGTATGAAAATGGGCCATGCAAATTTTGCAATGTTAGGCATTTGTCTTCCTATTGTGAAGCCCAAAACTAGGCATGATGTACACACATTACGAGTTTTATGATCAGATGAAAATTGAGTAACAGTCAAGTATATGTTTCTGGACATTGGGTGAACTTCTGACCATTACAAGTTCGTAATCAGAGGCTGAGATGGTGCTAGTATTAGTATTATTCATTGTTAGTCTTCTTATATTGGTTCACAAACACGTTAATTCATCAAGACATCGTGTGGTCTGGAAACTATATAGGGCACTGTAGATATTATAATCAATGAAACCTTATCAGGTACAATGGATGTTGTCTGTGCTGGATACGAATTCTTCTGTCAGAATTTTGTTACCAAAGATCTTTAATATTAGCAAGTTATTTGCTCTTGAGATGTTGCAGTCCATCAGTATTTTCATCCTCGTTCCTTGTGACACTAAAAGAAGTTTCGTAGATTTTGACAGTAGTGAAGCATATTATCTCAAAAGAGGGCTTGATTAGCTATTTTTGTGCCAATGATCCACAAACTGCCTGGAGTTCTGCTTTTTTGGATCCGAAGCTGTCGCATAGGCTTTTCATTGGTGTTAATTTTTTACCAGAGATAGCTCCTGCCACTGTCTTGGCATACGTTGAGATTTCCACGAGACCTTCACTCATCAGTTGAAAAGCAATGGCTCTGCCCCCTCCTCTATGTCTCCCTTTTTCTTGATATGCTTCAACTGCCATATTATCTGTTGCTTTCTTCACACCTGTATCACCTAATTTTGTCTTCAATTGATCAACGTGCTTCTTTATTACAAGCAGAGTGTAAGCCTGATAGAAAATAAATCCAAAACTTGAGATACCGAGCGATATGACACTCATCGCTATGGGATTATACGTTCTTCCGAGCAAGATGCACAGCGTCCAAGTCATTGCGATCCTTGTTCCAACCGACACAACACACCCGACGATTGAGAGCAGTATCCTTGCTGTGCGGATATGACCTCCGATAGGAGAAACGTCTATCAACTGACATATTCCTTCAATAACTGCATCAAATTCCATCAGTAAGATCAGACTGGCACCAAGCAGACTTTCCTTCGTGTTAATGATAACCAAGAAGGTCACCAGTGTAATGAAGAGATAGCCGGCGCGAAACATGGTCCACATACACCACGTCCGCGACCGGTTGCAGACGATGACCAAATGGAAAAGTGCGAAAATGACGCAACCAAATGTGGCGGACAGCAAAACGGTCACGGCAGCTTCGTGCCGGGACCAGGCTTTGTCGTTGTCTGATAAACGATTGTTGTTGCCGTGAGGTGTAACTGCCGCGTCCGTTTGACTGTGACTTGCGCTAACAAACGGACATTCCCAGATGTACGGCGAGGTCACCAGGCATAACCCAGCGATCGAGCAAAATGAGCTTGTAATGATGCTCGACATGCTACAACATACGACAAATGCAAAACTTGTAGATATGCAAAGGAAACAACCAGTTGCTTCGATCCAGTCTCTTCTACTTGATGAAAAATTAAATGCTGCAAAAATTTACAGTACATGGCAACTTTGGGGATCAGGTGGATCAAAAACAAAATTGTTTACCTTTTGGAGGGATCATACTTTATCATGAATCTGAGGGGCGGAGGTGGGGGAGGAGGGCAAATTCCAAAGTCCCTATCAATCAATCTACTGTATGTATAGGCTATGTAATTATGTCTCTTTGCAGTTTGAACTTCCAGGACCCTGGTATATTACACTTTTTATTGAGGAAGTACAGGCCTCTCTCGCATGATATACACTAGGCTAAAGAGCCTATCTAGAAAATACATAAATACTACTTGAAGCAGCTTATCAGCTCTCATAACCAGGATGTTGACAGTGGAAAAGAACTGATTATTCAATTTTTCATTGTACAATAGGACAGCACAGTTCCTGGTAGACCTGCTGGTGTCATGCCAATAAATTAGTGTTGTACTTTCCCAATTTCGAAAGTTTGTTCTACTGACAAAGATCTCGACAAGGAAGTAATACTTGATCTCACCAGAAGAATCCATTTACCATTGATGCACTCGAGTGTGCCTTAAAAATACAGAATGCTTTGGATTATTTTGTAGGGAACTATTCGTGTATGGCTTTAAAAGAATTATTATACAGGAATACAGTTGTAGGCCTGTAGTGGGTAATCTGGACCACCAGAGCTGTGGAAATTACTGGTAAATCAAATGCTGTGGCATTTTATTACATTTTCTTGTATTTCAGAACCTGAAGCCAGAATTGTTCTGTATTCTTCACTAGCAGCGTTTAAGAAAAATTCATTCAATAGCATTAATCATCTGCAGACCTATTCAAATCACGTCTCCTTCAATTTGCTGCACATCCATTTTTAACTGCCTGCCTTGCCAGTAGATCTGTCATGATTCACACACAGCCTTGGTAAATCATGATTTATCTGCCTTGATGGCTCACATTCTGGAGTGTCAGTGTAAACTGGGGTGACCTAAATTCATCTAATCACCTGGGTTCAATACCCAGGAGTTGGTGATTTTTCCTTGGACATTCACATGTCCACCAGTATGAATGAAGTGGAAGCTAAAATGGACTGTGTGATGTGGCAGGTTTCGTTGTCATTTGATACGTTAGTGGCGATAGCGCCATCCATAAATGACATAATGCGATTTTGGCAGTTATTTTACCCCTTCGTAACATGTCTTCACAAAAAGTCAGACCCCTCAAATATGACGTAACAACGTGATATCCCCCTTGTCTTGTCTTTCACAAAAAAAGGTCGCCGCCAAAAAATTTAGTATTATGTGATGTCACATTTCCAGAACCCACCCCGTTGTTACATGTCACAAATGTTTGAACCCCCTCCTAAGTGCGTTACGTCATTTGTGGATGGCCCCATAGACAGTGAAGCTGATAGTACTTAGCTATCAACCAAGAGGGGCCATGTAATAAACAATTCATAAGCATTCAGCTCTGAATAGTGCCAAAAAAGACAAGATATTGCATTATCAGGTTGGAACAACCCATTTGGTAGACAGGTAGAGTATCAACTGTGTGCTGAGACAAGTTGCCTACCTGGATTAACTCCTTGAGATAAGTGATAAGGCATTCAATATTATTATCTACCAGGTACAAGCTGGTCACTAATACGGTCTGGTGTACAGTATATTTACCCATCGGATCACTAAATAAATTGAACAGATACATTTCTATGGGTAAACCGTAATGCTCACAATGGGCTTTAACAATTAGGCTTAAATAACTATTAGGCTAACTTATAAAAAGACGAAGCAGTCACATCATGAATCCCTTCCCATAAAAATACCACACTGTACATAGGCATAACCATAGATCAAAAAAGTGGGGGCCAACCACTTTGCTTTCCCCTTCCCAAGCCTAAACTTTCAAAAAATTAGGGGATGCTCGAGCCTAGTGGCCTAATAGAAGTTTCTGCCTAAGACCCTGCTTTATGCTAATGAAACGACAATTCTTGTGATTAGTTTTCATTAAAAGGCCCTTTGATAGAACTGGTATGCCATACGTAAAATCTTTTTTATTTTGGTTTCCATGAAAAATGTCTCCTCTGAATACTGGATGCCAATTGAAAAGCTTGTCATGGATGACTTGCATATATTATTATTATTATTATTATTATTATTATTATTATTATTATTATTATAAACAAAATATATCTGAACAGGGGCTGTCCATTAATTATGTCAACAATTTTTGGACAATTTTTGACCCCCTCCCCTTGTCAACAACTGTCAACTTTAACCCCCACAATTACGTCAAAACTTTTGACCACCCCCAAGATCAATGACAGGTCCCAATAACAAGGTTATTATTTTTTGTGGTGATGACCATTTTTAACCTTTTTTCTCGAGTGTCAAAATTTGGTGGTGATGACCTTTTTTACCATGATTTTTTCTATTGTAATAAGTAGCATTTCATGAAATTTCCTGTTTTTTGATTATTTGTGAAAGGTGAAATTGTTGACGTCAACTTCTCTTGATCCCCCATCCCCCTGTCAACAACTGTCAAACTTTTTCAAATCCCCTCCCCCTAAATTGTTGACGTAATTAATGGACAGCCTCACAGGCTTATCATCAGGCGACTCACGTGTGAACTTCCACGGTATCCGACTCTACCGGACTCTGGCGTGCGGCGGACGTCCTCTGGTCCGAGTGGTCGTCGTCGTTGGGCACGAAGGGAGTGGTGTTCATTGCCACCTCCTCGTGCCCCGCCTCTGAGGTCCGCAGCCCTAGAGCGATGACCGGCGGCGGTCGTCGCCGGACCATCCACGTGGCGATGACAACGATCAGAACGCAAACGTTTACCATCAAAGAAGCGACCATCATTTCAAAGATCTCCATCGCTGACGATGGGCCACAAGTAGTCCACGCTGTACAACAGGGAAAACGCTGATGATAAACGGAGGCGATTATTAGACAGGTTAAGGTCTAATCAACGCGTCTCAAGTTGAAACCGGAGAGATTTTTACATTCGAATTGAATATAGAATCGAAGCTTAGTGAGTCGTGCTACGTGCAAGATAGGATTTGTTCGAACTAAGAGTGCCCAGTACCCACACATTCCGGTTGAAATAGGTACGTGAGTAACTCAGTAATCCCTGCCTAGTCCTTTCGTGACTCAAGTCTGGTCTGGTATAGGGTATTTCCTTCGAAAGAAGGCGGAGAGAAACATGTAAATTCCCACGCATTCACGCACGTCTAGACTCTAGAGTCTGCTAATGTCCGGATAGACGTGTCGCGTGCTCTGCAGGCTGCTGCCGAGCCTAGAAGGACTAAGCTAAGCCCTGGCTAAGCCTAACAGGCCGAGAGCTGCTGGTTTGAGGGCATCACTCAGAACTTTCAGAAGTAATTTCCCACTTGCGTTATATGGTGAAAATAAGGCAGACAGCCGTGACGCAGTCGTGATTGGCGTCGACCTCACTTGTTGAAAAAAACCAGACTCCCCGAGGAAACACCCAATGCGTAAACAAATGCACGTGAATCCGTGCTGTTTACACACGAACTGTAATTACAGCAGTAAAAAGTTACATTATAGTCGTCGTCGTCGTCGACACAATCTGGCTCATAAAGGATAAGAACGGGACCCTAGTAGAATATTATGCCTGCGCTCGTGAATAAACTGGTGCGACGCGCAGCGCTATATAAATTTAGTCTTCACTTACTCTTTACTTTATAGTTCTCTTTGGGGAACCCTCCTCCCCCGGCCGACAATCCACCCTGCACATAGCTAGCCTATTTCAAGAAAGATTACGCGCAAAAGATTTAGCAGTAGCCTACTACTACTGTACTGCCTTTTGCGGGATTTAATTTCACCCTTCCCCACTAACTTCCTAGAAATTCATTGCATCCCCCACCAGGAATTCTTGGAACCGCTTCTGCATGCATGGTATTTAGGTCACTTTAATTATAAATGAGGGCAGGCGATATGGGACTGATTAATGTTAGGCCTATTAGTCCATGTGGAAATGAGGTAGACCATGCATGGGAGTAGGCCTATAGGCGATAACCAGTGAATAAGGCTTAAGAGTGACCGAGTAGATTTCAATCATCTGAATCTCTTCAGCGTCAGATCACAGAAAGGATTTGTAACCAAATTATCGGATATAGCGGTTTTAGGCATATAGGCCCTACGCCTAATTAGGTATGTGCCGTCGACAGACCCTTAGGCCTAGGCCTAATAGTTCTCGACAGATAATAACAGAAATCCAAAGTCAGCGAAACGGATTTGTGGAAAAGCCTGGTCACCGCGTACGGGCTTAGGCTACAGAGCATGTTGAATTTATACCACATATTAGGAATGCATCTCTAGCCGTATATATAGGCCCTAGATGAGTAATGCTTCAGACGATGAATCATGATGTTGTAGGACCTATCTAACTGACCGCTCATCCAGGACAACAGCCACGCAGTGGTTGACTTTGTCTGAAGTGGACGATAGGCCTACTACAAAGTCGTACAGGCTGCATAGCGTAGGCCCTATATGTCTAACTTTATTCCGGAAATGTTTCCATTACAGAAGTACAGTAGGCCTATGGTATTCGTGACTTATTCAACTTAACTCGATCAACTGTAGCATTAAGCTACTGATAGGCCTATAGGCCTACGTAGTTTTGTTTTCGTCTTGATCTTTTACCTTCTACGTGTACTTTTCCAGTGGTTAGGCTACCAGGTTTTCTATTCCGTTCTTCCTCATTAGCTTATTAGGCCTATCATAATATAGACACACTAATGAGGTGGAAAGTGATGGATTTTTCTAGTCCACTGCAGTGGCGGCTCCAGGATTTGGCAAGTGTGGGCCTTGAGGTGGCAACTTCTAATCATGGGGAGCAACCATTTGTTGTTAGGTATGTAATATTAAGTATAAGGTACAGGGGGGCCACTGAAGGGCCAGGCACTCAATAGGGGGCACGGGCTCCCCCCGGGCAACCGTGTGGAGCCGATTATGACATCATCTTAAAACTTACGTTTCTAGAACTAAGCAGAGACAGTTACAAACAAGCCAACAGAAGAAAGGCCAGCTTACTTTCGAAGGATATAGTCGACACTAGTCGGCTAAAGAGTTTCAGTATAGCCTAATTTGGCAAGCACCTAAAGTTATTTTTAAGCATAGAGTTATAAGAATTTCTGCTGATATCAATGCTTGATCATCTTCCGGTTGGATGTGTTTGTAAACATTAACGACTGCGCCGTTACTTTAAGCAACTGTAACTAAATTAAATAAATAAAAATATAATTTCGTCGAAATGAGTTACTTATTGAGAAAATTGGAGACGAAGAGCGATGTGGACAACGCTATCAGAGCTACTGAAGATCTCGTTTTAGTGCTGCGATTTGGCAAAGAATCGGATCTGACGTGCATGCAATTGGATGAAATTGTACTTGATTTAATGTTAATTGATTCTTAATTCATTCATATTAATTAATTTGTTAATATAAATGCACGACTTGTTTTGACATTCAAGTGAAAATATTTGTGTTGACATTTTTGCAATGTATTGCGATAGTTTACGACGGTAATGATTTGTCTAACTTCTGTAGCACTAGTTTTTTTGCGTGTTCAATGATAACGGACGTTAGTTTCGTGTTGTGCTAAACTGTGATGTTTGAATTGCACTGCATTTTGAATTGAAATCTATTTCTACAGAGTAGAGTACACTAGTTTTCAGTTCTTTTGAAAATTGTTATATGATGTATTCGCTGGTTTGTTCAGTTTTCTGCCAAAATGATTTCAGTTACTGTAGCTGTTTACTTTCTTATCTGACCACCAATTTCTTAATTCAATGGCCTTTGCCTCTAGTTACCTAAGCTCAGCTTTTAAATTATGTGTGAATAAATGCAACTATAGTCTATGTAGCTCCCACCAATTGATGTATATCTGTCTATTTAGCCCGAATTGAAGAAATATAAATTTAGGCCTAAATTATTAACTCTGGTGGTTTTTCTTAATAGGCTTTATGTTCAACCTGCGATATATGATTCATATTTCTTTGAGTAGTTAGTGTGATATAATACGTGTAACTGAATTTGTGGCACCAAATTTTATGGGTCGTCTTTCATTTATTCATCAAATTCATTTGATTTTCACAATTTCTTTTGTCTGTAGGCCCTTTAAGACTTCATTGTGTGTTGCAGTGTTTCTATAGTTTATACTGGTAGTCTAATTGCCAAAGCCACCAAATTGTTGATTTAGTTTGATTTGCTGGATGGGGATCATTTGAACCATGTGTTTGTAGCAATGGCATTCTTACAAGTTCTAATCTGTTATTGGTGATTTTTCTTTCAGTTGGCCAAGACCGCACCACATCTCACCAACATGGCCAGCATATATATCATAGACGTTGAATCAGTTCCTGTTTATGCCCAATATTTTGACATATCACTTATACCAGCAACGATTTTCTTTTTCAATGGACATCACATTAAAGTGGATTGGCAGTGAGTTGTGACTATTTTTATTCTTTTAAATAAATAAGTTTTCATGCTGATCATGTTTTGCCAATGCTAAAATCGCTGCACTGGCTGAGAGAAGCTGGACTACACCACAGTCATACAGCAAGAGTGCAATCACCATTTCCTTAAATTCTTACAACATCTCAGGAATTTAGATCGGAACTTAAAATCTTTCCTTTCAGCGATCATTCTCTTCATAACCTTAATACAGTGACATAGCCAAGGCGGAGTTTTGGGGGTTAAAACCCCCCTTGGTTGCCAAATAAAAAATATTTTTAATTAGTTTCTATTCCTTTTGTAATTTTGGGATGCGATTTTGGGGTTAAAACCCCCTTGGCTATAGAATGTAACGGTTTAAAAGGTGACGACCTTGTTTTTGCTTGTCAGGGCATGGGAGGAAAAAATAGAGATGGATTGACGACACTTTTTTTGCTTGTCAGGAAAAACTAGAAAAAATAGAGGAGATAACCTTTTTTGCTTCTCAAGATTTTTCCAAAATTGGTTGCAGTCAAAACCGAAAACCAAACCCCCCTTCCGGAAATCCTGGCTACGCCACTGCATTAACATCTCAACCACAACACCTTATGGGTCTGACTACCCTTGCCTGGCTGACCACTACATTTTGACTGTTTCGATTTGATGCTGTACTTACATTAAGCACCTTTGAATAGACAGCTAGTGAGAGTTTGTTTTTACTTATTTACTTCTTGTATCATATAATTGGTCATGATGTCTAATTAATTTTTTAACATTTAAATTGTCAAAACATAAATTAAGGCTTTAATCATTAAAATCTGTTCAAATTGTCCAGATTGCACATAACATGTTCACAGCAAATAATTTCTGAACTGACTTCTCTGTTGTTTGATGTTTCAGAACTCCAGACAACACAAAGTTTATTGGTAGTTTTCAAACCAAACAAGATTTCATCGATGTCGTTGAAGTAATATATCGTGGTGCCATGAAGGGAAAATTGATGGTCACAAGCCCATTGGATCCTTCGTCTATCCCCAAATATGAACTTATTTATAAAAACATTTAGATACATTTTTAGCTTTTAACAATAAAATTGATTGCAATACCAGTCTGTGTCTGCTATTTGCCACAGAATGATGATGATGATGATGATGATGATGATGATGATGATGATGATTGGTAGATTTTGGCTGCCATCCATATTTGGGGATACTTTTAAAAGCTGATATACTGTATTTGTGAAATTACAAATTTCTAACTCATCTTAAAATACCCATAGATTGAAAGTGTATGCATCCCTGCAACAACACACGAAATCTGGAACTGGTTGAATCCCTCCAACTGTTCAGGTTGTGAGGCCTCACCGATAGGCGTAAACTTCTAGTAGACCGCTAGGTTCGAGCACCCACATTTTGAGAGACAAGGTTGGCAAGAGAAAAGGTGTTACAGAGGTTAGGTACCCCCACTTTTTTATCATCAAAGTTTACGCCTATGGCCCCATCGATCTCAAAGGTACTTGCTTTGCGGCTGTAGAATAAAATAAGTTAAAATGATTCTAATTCCCTATGTCCTGATGACTAGTATTAATTTGTAACTCATTTTGTCAAACAATTTACTGCATGGAGTCGTCCATAAATTATGTAACATGGTTAGGGTGTCCGGCCATTTGTTACGAAGTGTGACGAGGGGGTCCGTAAATGTGATGTAACACAAAAAAATTTAAGTGATGACATTTGACCTTTTTTGCTTGTCAGGTTTTTTGGAGAGGAAAATATATACAAGGATCAAGGATGACCATTTTTTGCTTGTCAGAGGTTTTCGAGAGGAAAAATACAAGGATGACCTTTTTTGCTTGTCAAGACTTTTCGGAAGATGAAAATTGGGGGGGGGGGTCGGCCCGTTGTTACGTCATATTTTAGGGGGTCTGACGTTTTGTTATGTCGCGTTACGTAGGAGGTGGGGTAAAAAAGTGCCAAAATCGCGTTACGTAATTTATGGACGACCCCATAGCCAACGATTATTCAACTACTGTGCATGCTTAGAAGACATTGAAGACATGGCTAATATCTTAATTTGGGCCTCGGCCGTCGAAAGGTGGAACCGCCGCCAGCAACTGCTGGGTATTATGGTGAGGGAAGCCTGGTTTGTAGTTTTCAGGTGATACTGTAGGTCGGGTCCTTCAAATGAAGAGGTCTAATTACTGCGCTTCAAGACTGGCAGAGCGACGGTTCTGGGCTGCGGCCAGCGGGTGGCCGATAAACGGATGGCCGATAAACCAGATAAACGCATAGAAAGTTGAACTTTGGCTCATCAAAGCGCATATCTACACTTGCGTTTTCGAAAGAAAGCCGGTTTGATTGAAAGGCAGTAAAATTCGGTAAATATTACTTTTATATTATTATTATTATTATTATTATTATTATTATTATTATTATTATTATTATTATTATTATTATTATTATTATTATTATTATTATTTTATTATTATTATTATTATATTATTATACACTAAGCCTACTGGCCCTAAGCAAGAGACTCTGCTAAGCAGATGACGGATCGCTTTTGCCATAATTTGTGATAGATGGTTGATCCACGTTACAGGGATCCCCTCCCCGACGCAGGTAGGTTCCATAGTGTGTTTAGAATGAGCTTCTCTCAGAAATGCCTAAGTTCAGATGTACTTCTTCATCAACCGATCAGTCAGCGTTGACTATCACGTTAAAGCAGTGGCGGCTCCACATGGGGATCCAGAGGGCCCGTGCCCCCTATCGAGTGCCCGAGTGCCTGCCCCTCTCGGTGTCCCCTGTTGGGACCCTATACTTAACACTTAACTACACACCTAACAAATGTTTGGCCCCCATGATTAGAAGTTGCCACCCCAACGACCCCCCTTACCAAATCCTGGAGCCGCCACTGCGTTAAAGGCATTGTGAAAGCAATATAATATAAAACAGTGGTTCTCACTCACAGTCCCTACTGAACCACTTTAAACCTTGTTATGTTATTATTATTATTATTATTATTATTATTATTATTATTATTATTATTATTATTATTATTATTATATTAAAACCTTTTCTATTGAAGAAATCCTACAACGAATAGGGTAAATTGTATCCCTCTCCTCACCTCAGATCTTGTTATTGTCCTCCATATCAGTACTTTCCTATGGAGTTCTCTACCTATGACCACATGAAGTTGCCTACCTATAGGCCATAGCTACAGCCGTGGACTACGGACTATGAATGTAAATTGCACTGAGCATTACTGAATAAGCTGGTGTACAATGCTGAATGCTGATTGTTTAGTTGCCACAAAAAAATGTTATATAAATTTGATCATTCATCATCATCATCTTTATCATTATCATTTTGTTGTGGTTCCTGTGTGATGAGGAGTGTGGGATTTCTCTGAAAATGATCATTAGTTAGTAGTGTTAATGTTATAAATGTTTATAATTGTATTACTTTTCTGTTATGTTTCAATTATACTTAAATCACTCTATCACCATAGACAGAGAAGATGACCTTTGTAAAAGGTCTTTGAGAATTTGGCCTATTAAGTTAAACTTGGACATAAAATTACGAAATCACATTTTACAAAATCCAGCAGTGGCAAAGGATTTGAACTCTGACCCATCCAGTTATGCTCTTTAATTCTCTAAAATGTATAATATTTTTGCAGGATTTGAGATGGCAGACGATGAATTGACCAACCAGAAAACGTTTGTCTCTGCTCTACAATCAGCTCTGCAGGAGTTCGACGGAGTTAAAGTTGCCAGCTTGATACAGCGAGGACTCGACATTAGAAACGTTCGTCTCGATCGACAGAATCACAACGCTATTCACGAACTGGTCCTGAACTACATTCAGTTACAGTCGGGAGATAGCATCCAAGAGAAGCTTCACATAAAATTTCTTGACACATTGACTGTTTTGGTAGAAAATGGACTCGAAATTAATGAAGGCAACAACAAAGCCCAGACTGCACTTCACATGGCTGCCTCGAGTCCTGGTAATATAGAATTGCTTCGCGCCCTGCTGGTGCACGGCGCTCGCATTAACCAGCCGGACAGTGGCCAGCAGACCGCACTCCACAAGGCAGTTCTTCACGGAAGTGCCGAAGAAGTGGCAGTTCTTCTGCAACGCGACGCTGATCCAAACTACGTCGATAATGTCGGATATTCGCCGATTCATTTGGCGGTGAAACGTAAGCTAGTTATCACGCCAGTAAATTGTACAATATTTTTGTTTGGACACGTAAAACTCCAGACTGTTTTGCATGCACATAATGCGTTTGTGCCTTGTTCACCGCATCCATTTACATCGTGGAATTTTCATGTTACACACCTTAGCACAGTGTATGTATATGTGATGTGTAATATGTAATGTGTAACTAATAACTTATCATCTTTCAGACCTGGTCTTAAACACATCTGTTTGACTTGGCTTATCCCCCTTAGATTGCTCTCCCGCTGTTTCGTACTGATCTTCTGGGTTGAACTGGCTCTAATGCTATTTGGATTTGGTGTGCCATCGGCTGATGCCCTGGGCATTATGGTAGTGGCGCTATAGAAGTTGATTGATTGTGATTGATGTGTATTAGAGACTAAATATAGGTATGACCCATATGGATTATATGTTTAATTATTTGTTTGCTGCTTTTAGGCAGAAATAACAGCGCTATACTGAAAGATTTAGTACACCATGGAGGAAAGATAAATCTAAATAACCCCGAGTGGAATCGTCACATGAAGGGCTCAACACCTCTTCACACGGCAGCGCGTTATGGACGAACGGAAAATGCGGTCTGTTTGTTGAAGATGCTGGCTGTCACCGATATAACGGATGCTGCCGGTCAGACACCTCTGCACATTGCCGCTGCTCACGAAATTTCCGGTAAGCGGAAAACACTGCGGTAGTTGATCGCCATTTGATCGTATTTTGCTCATATGTATTCACTCCTTCATTCATTCATTCATTCAGATTGCTTCTAATCCGATCTAATCAAAACTAATCATCATCGTCTACAGCGCTGCTTCATAATACATAGAAGCATCACGGCACGCCAGATCACAAAGGAACGAGATCGAAGCCAAACCCTGGACGTCAGGTTTTACAGCCCGATTTCCTCCTCACTGTTTATTACTGCAACTTGTATCAAACACTTCATTGAATGACTCAAACGACTCCTGAACTTGGATCGCCTTTAAGCAGAAATATTTATAAGAAGTACTATACAGATCGGCCATCACATTACATTAATGTTGTAATGCTTGGCATAATGAATAGATGGTTCCACAAGGATGACAGAGAATGGTGTGTGATATTAACAGATGGCATAAAATGAGCCTACAATCATGAGGCTTTGGTTTGACAAAAGTTGAGACCCAACAGGCAATCAAGTCTATGGTTATAGATGAATGGTTATAGATGATGAGGTGGTGACAATGAAGATGAGAGTGTCACAATTTCATTAAATAAAGTGAGTCATGATCATTCCCAGCAGCCTAGTAGCCTTTGGGAAAAACAGTAAGCATGTAATGTAAATGTAATGTAGTAAAACATTTAAATATTTCCTCTTACGTCTGAACACTGAACAGGGATATTTCTAGGATTGCAAATTTGGGGGGGGGGGGTGTCGACCTCAATTTTGGGGGTGTCCAGAGCTAATTAGTATGCATTTTGTATGCATACCATTGACACATTACCAAATTTGGGGGGGTGTTAGGAGGGGTTAAGGGGGTGTAAAAATATCCCTGACTATGAAGCTTTGAAAGTTGGTGTTATACTTGTTCTAGGTAAACTGTGTGAACAACTCTTAGAATACGGTGCCAAGGTTAATGTGACCGAGTCCATTTGTGGAGAAACGCCATTGCACAAAGCTGTAAAAGCCGGAATTGTTGAAAACGTTGAAATTCTTCTGCACAAAGGCCAAGCTGACCCAAACGCAGCAGACAGTCGGGGTAACACGCCTCTGCACAACGCGGTGAAACATTTCAACTGCCTTGCAATATGGCAGCTACTTGTCAGCAAAGGTGCAAATCTGAACGCATGCAACATCAATCAACAGACTCCACTGGACGTGGCACAGGATTCCAAAAATAACAGTGTTTTGGCCCTCTATTCGACAATGACCACAGAATTCTAGATATTATTTTGAATAAATGTACCGGTAGCTATTTCAAACTTCTTTAAACATCTTCTTCCTATTATGTTTCTTTTCAAAGCAGTATTTGAAATTGTGTTTATTCAGTAATAGCACATCTATTATATTAGCTAGTTTTTGTTAACGAGTGTGTTACAGGATTATGTGTAAGACTTGATTATAACCACATTTTTTTATGATTGCAGAAATGATACTGATACTTTGATATTTGCCATATGAATACTTAATATTGCATTTTAATAAAACAGCAATATTGAATATATTTTATCCTATCATTAGCAAACTATTTTCAATATTGTGCAAGATTGCTTGTGTGCTGTTATAACAAAGGCACTCAATAAGTCAGTTTCATGCAACTCATTATTTGTTGACTCTATGTCATTTACAGTTGGATAGCAGAACGAGATCTCATGAAATTTTAGGTAGGGACTATCCTCACAATATTTCATAAACATCATTTTATATTTCAGCTGGGCACACAATTACATAGTTGCCTGAAAGAGTTATGTAACTTCAAGGCTGTAATATTTTATTTTCAAACTAAGACTGAAAAATATTCACATATTAGCAGTCATTTGATTACTGCAGTAAGACCTGTAATAGTATCATATCTATATTAACCCATGCTAAGCAACACAAATTTAAGACAAAAATACCTTAACTCACAATATCTGTGCATAAAGTCTTTGGAAATAATTACATATAAATCTCTGCAGATATGTTTAAATGCAACAGATGAAACTCAGTGTCCTAGCACAAACGGTTTATACATGGATTTGACAGTAAATACTGATACGGAATGTTGAACTTGTTCTCGTGTAAGTACCGGTATTTTGTAAAAATGAACACAAGCGTTAATTACTAAACTCCTGCATTAATGTTGAACATATCCATGCTCAAAATTGAGAAATATTTTCACACAAAATGCTTCATTAAGACTCTTGACAGTTGCTGACGGGACCCAAGAATGCCCAATGCTTTTTCCATGCAATTTCTCCACTGTTCCTCTGATCCTTTGATGGGACAGGTCTTGTTTTGGTACATATGTATCACACCTGGGTCCATTGCACGAAAAACCTGCAAAGTAATGACATCAACAAAGCGAAATCAAAACTTTCATTTGATAGAAATCAGCATGCCAAGATATACCAAGGCAGTGAGCACTGTTAGTGGTCGGATGGGTGATCAGCCAATCATGATTAGTGCACATTCTTGAAACTCAAGGTGTGAATTTTGTCTGGAGGTGCAATGGACTATTCTCACCATAAGCATGTCAGTGTGAATGACAACACTGACAAGTCAACTAGTCAGTGGTAGCCAAAGTGTTAAAACTTAATCAACTCAAATACTTATAAAGACTAGTAATCACTGTTGTGCTAAATATCTCTTGTTATTAATTCAACCAATAATTACAATCCCTATAGCCCCCTCCCCACACACAAATATTTATGTGGAGAATTGCATGAAAACATGCATTTCCAACCTTTAGTTTTGTGGCAATTTGTCGTTGAAAGAGGTCACTGTCCCAGTCGGTAAGATTACGATTAAATCCACCCACGAGTTTGTAGTCAGAATTGTGCATGCAGGACACCTCATAGTTTGCTGAAGACCAAAACCCTGTAAATAGTTTTGACAGTAAACATAAGAAAAATCATATCTGCAAAATTTGCAGACCCTTTGGAAAACAGAAAAGAAGTCAACTTCTTATAAATTGCAAAAAACTATATCTCCTTCTACACCCTCCTATTTGGAGTACATCAAGGATGTATCTGTGAATTATGGTACAAGAATATATGTTCCAGTTCTGCAAAGGGATTTATGCACATAGGTGCATAATCATAATCGTTAACATACTTGGTACTTGCACTGCAATCCAAAACCACTAAAAAACTGGAGTATATTCTGATTTTGGTCGAACTTGTATTCTAAACTACATTCTAAATACAATAGTGAATCATTTTACTTACAATGGTGAATAACAGAATTGAACAAGAGCATAGAGACTTACTTACTTACTACTTACTTAGACTTAGTTTTTTTTAGACTTACTAAAGTATACAGAAATAAAATTGCAGATTTTAATATGATGATCATCTAGATGTTTTTGGTTGTTTAAAATATGAGCAGCCTAATGATTCTCATACATATAAAAATTGTGCTAAAATAATTTTAAAACAAGAAAATTCTCAGTGAAGTAGAAACCTGTGTTTTTGCTAATCTTCATTAAGTCGACGTCGGTAGTTTCACTTGAGAAATGAGACACTATGTGTGGACTGTACTGGAAAAATCCAATCGGATAGAACACTTGAAGCCCTTCTATCGCGTTCAGTCGACATCGGAAGAGAAAGTCTTTCGTGAAGCGGACTTCGACGCTGGAGAACAGAATCAGGGACGAAAGAGGAAGCTGCTTACTGCCAAGATCCAGACCCGCGGGGGCAGAGAACGATTTCTTCGTTTGGATGATACGGATGTGAGCGCTGCGGTACTTCTGGGTCAGCGCAGCTGTTGCCGCCTTCACTTTGTTAAACTCGGCCGCACGTTTGTTGTTTGCCCCCGTAAACAACAAAATCAAAAGATACGAAGGTTCTTCCATCTTAAGACAGACGTCTTCGAAGTTCTTCATGAAGTGAAGGAACCGATCGTCGGCCTCCGATATCGGCAGCAGGAAGTGGATCATCTTCTCACTGTCGACCACCATGTTTCTCACCATATGCGCCACACCGAACGGCTTTACCATCTCAAAGCGATGTCTCTCCGAGTGACTTGCGTCGTTCTCGGGCGACAAGATCGCGTCGATGACGTACTCTTCTCCGCGCAGGGGATCGAATCGCCGATAGCCATTTTCCAACTTCAACATTCTCCACACGGACCCTTTGGCTGAATTAAACAACGGCATCATCTGTCTGACCATATCCTTGATATCGATCTTTTGGTGTCGAAAGATCTTATGCAGCGGAGCAAACTCAGAATTTTCAGCAATGTACGACATATTGAAAAACTCGTAGAGTAGAACTTCCTCAGCGTCTCTTGGAACAAATGCTTCTCGCAGCTGGAAATGAAGCTCAGAGAAGAGCAGTTCGTGATCTTCATGACAGCTGAGACACCTCGGACATTCACATTTTTCAGACGGCATGTCATACAAAGTTTTTAAGGTTATACCAGCTGACATGATCAAAATGCATTTACAGATTTCAAGCAAATGTCTGTTTGTCAGAAACCGATATTTATTTGCAGCCATTTTCCGAACCTACAATAGAATACCTATGCATAAATGAACAATGCAACATAGAACACTAAAACATACGAGATGCTCTGGGCGTGATGGCAGTCTCCAGTGGTAAAGTGTGAATAACCATTGTCACACAATATTAAGCAATCTAGAAATAATAGAATGCTAGATTCCAGCTCATTAACAAAAATTCCAAGCTGTAATGTACATTCAGCCTACTTGAATCACAAATAAATGCGCCAGTTGCGTCTTTTCTTCCCTTTCAAAAATTTTAATAACATGCTATACATCAATCCATACCATATGGAAGGGGCAGTGCAGGGTCGAGAAATGAAACACAAAGTGGCATAGGTAAGGTGCAAACTTATATTTGGCATCTAGGTTCGAGCCCCCACTTTTTGAGAGACTACCATAGGGAAGAGGGAAGGTATAGGAGTTAGGCCCCCATTTTTTCATCCGAGATTACCCCAATGCAAAGCAACCGAATGCCTGGATCCGTCTCTGACTGGTGTATAATCAAATAATAAATATTTCAGACGGCCATTTCGATGTACTGATCAATTTTAAAGATGTATTTCTTTTGGTAAAATTCAACAAATTACCATCAATTGATGTAATCTATTTACCAGTAATAGGTCTCATAGTGTTAAGAATTACTAATTCACGTGCAATATATGTAGGCGCAGCATAAGTTCGTCATATCGTCTTCCATCTGATAATTCTCGTTTAAATCAAATCCTTAAACCAATTTTCGCAGAATTTCTTTAATTCTTTTAATCAGATTTGCTCTTAAAATTCAAATAAATCGTTCTTGGAATTAATTAAATTCTCGGCAGTCGGCATTTTTATAGTTACGCTGGTTCACTGTCAGTCGGTGCTGCCACATCGTAATTCATTTCATTCCTAGAAATAATAGCAATGGCCTTGGAGCAATAAATTAAGAGCGTCACGCGGTTCATAAATATTCATATAACCTTCTGCTTTTTTGCAGAAAAAAAGACGCTTGCTGCACACACCCGTAATGTTACGTCATTGATTAATAACTCATTTCCGGTCATGCTTGTTTTTTAACTGAAATTAAGACTTAAAGAAATAAAACGAGCGCAGTTAGAAATTGAGAATTTAATTAATAATTAATTCTTATCCGGTTAATTTTATCCCACTTTGGAAATGAAGAAGATTTCTGATTTCTTTTCGCATTCAAACGATGTTCCGGTAAGTAAGAAAAGCAGACAGACTGAAGAATTAACGGCAGAAGTCAGTGTCACAGAAGAAACCGTAATGAAACTATCGGAACTAAAGCCGTCAGATAGCGTTCTTGGTTCTTCTGTTACTTTTGAGCAACAACAGCCTGCAGATGTTGACTGGCCTACCTGCTGGACTTGAGATCAAAGAAATGATTTCCTTGCCAAATATGATTGGTTATCTATCTAACAAATGTATAGGGGCCTACGGTGTGCTAATAAAGTGACAATATAACAATTTAAGTTGGTTAATTATAAACTAAAATTGTTTAGACTTTTAGAATCTTTGCAGTTGTGATTTAGCTAAAAACTTTAAATACTTAATAAATGATATGCATCATTATGCTTCCAAAATCGCTTCTATGTTAAATTCTAGCCACAGACCACATAATCGTAATGGAAAAGTTAAGCAATCCACCGTGAGTACCGGCACCTATTTTTTTAACAAAAAGCACTGATTATTATTATTATTATTATTATTATTATTATTATTATTATTATTATTATTATTATTATTATTATTATTATTATTATTATAAATGTCAATTTGTATAGCGCTCTGTGCCTGACGAAGGCCATAGTCAAGAGCGCTTTACAGAAGCCTCTGATACGAAATGCTAAAAAGATGTGTCTTGAGTTTCATTGCAAATTTATCGGGAGTGGTTTCGCTAGTTTTTCCTCGGGGCAGTGGAGGCTCCACCGGGGGGGGGGCAGGGGGGCCCGTGCCCCCCCTATTGAGTGCCTGGCCCCCCTAGTGGCCCCCAGTTGGGACCCTATACTTAATGATACATACATTAAACAACAAATAGTTGGCCCCCCATGATTAGAAGTTGCCCCCCCAACGGCCCCTCCACTTGCCAAATCCTAGAGCCGCCACTGCCTCGGGGAGGGAGTTCCAAAGTCTCCAAAGTTCCAATTCCAAAGTTCCAAAGTCTAGGCGGTTAGTCTAGCCTAACGGTAATCATTTTAAAATGTTGACAATGGAGTTGAATGGCAGTACGTCTTTGGCAGTAATTTGCTGTAGCATTCATTCGCCACTTATCATGGAGAATTGTTTATTCAATGCTAGGCTATAGAATCGCACACTCAAACAATTAAATCACGCCAGTTGTTATATTTTAAGCGTTTTAAAAGCTTAGTTCATAAAAATTTTCTCGGGGGCTCACCGCCCCCGAACCCCCTAGCCCCACCGAACCCCGCCCCTTCCGACCCTTTGGCGCCTCAATTATCACGCTTCGCGCTCGCCTCGGTTGGCCCGCCCACTTTTGTGCATCTTTATATTTTCCTTAGAATAGCCTATATAATATGCTACTACTACTACTACTACTACTACTACTACTACTACTACTACTACTACTACTACTACTACTACTACTACTACTACTACTACTACTACTACTACTACTATTATTATTATTATTATTATTATTATTATTACTTATTATTAATAATAATAATAATAATAATAATAATAATAATAATAATAATAATAATAATAATAATAATAATAATAATAATAATAATAATAATAATAATAATAATAATAATAATAATCTTCTTCTTCTTTTAGGTGCCATGCATTGCTGCATCGGCGGCCATGGACTTCCACTTCTCTCGATCTCTAGTGCAGCAGTGCTCCTCAGGAGTTCGATGTTATTTTCCATCCCCATTTCCTCTCTCATTCTGTCTGCAGGCTATATTTTAATCTTTGGAGGAGCACTGCTGCACTAGAGATCGAGAGAAGTGGAAGTCCATGGCCGCCGATGCAGCAATGCGCCCATGACGGGATTCTACGATTATCTTCATGCCGCGTCTTCGAGTGTAGGACATTATCCCACCGAGATGCATTATCCCCTGGACGTTATCTCCCTTACATTATCCCCGGACATTACCCCCACCCCCTCTCCCCGGAGTCCCGTGCATATTCTCCCCCTCCGGGCAAAGAAGTAATGAACATCAATATAATAGATTTTAATTTTAAATGGTAGTGTAGTTTTATTCTTAATCAAGCATTTGATAACAGTTTATAATTAAACTGTCACTTGTCTTGTACATTAGTCTAGAATTCTAAAAACGAATTAGGTGTCAAAAGCCAATTTCATAGAGTCGGCTTTATAAGAAAATCATGAGGAGCATTGACTAGAACCGGGGTGGCCAAACTCTTAGAAGATGACTCTCATTGCCAGATTGCCAGATGTCCGGTATTTGACCGGACTGTCCGGTATTAAGGTAATTTGTCCGGTTAAAAAATGGAGGCAATACCGGGCATGCATGTGCCCGGTATTTTCTTGCAAACTTCAAAACTATAACAAATAAGTCACTCTCAGTCTAGACTATCTAGTACAATCTGATTTCTGGATTTGACTTTGCCCCGCTGACCATTAAACTTCGGATATAGCTATT
>CM030844.1:1018019-1020519 GCA_018105865.1 Metaphire vulgaris
TATTATTATTATCATCATCGTCGTCGTCGTCGTCGTCATCGCTACTAGTATTTTCAATAGCGTGTGATTGGCAGGTCACCGATGGCAGACGATTGATAAGTGACGGATGATTGGCAAGTGTATGTTTGAGAGAAGACAGACTAGCGAAAGATGGAAGTTGAGTGACAGGTGCCAAATTGACAGGCGAGGGGAGAGGTGAAAAGTGACGAGTGCAAGTGACAGGTGATTGGCAGGTGACCAACTATTGCGTAATTTCGATTATCTCCGTTATATGAACCAATGAGCTAATGAAATCTATAGCGCCATTATATAGTGATGCCCATAGCATCAGCCGTTGTTGTATATAGCTATTATTATTATTATTATTATTATTATTATTATTATTATTATTATTATTATTATTATTATTATTATTATTATTATTATCATCGTCGTCGTCGTCATCGCTACTAGTATTTTCAATAGCGTGTGATTGGCAGGTCACCGATGGCAGACGATTGATAAGTGACGGATGATTGGCAAGTGTATGTTTGAGAGAAGACAGACTAGCGAAAGATGGAAGTTGAGTGACAGGTGCCAAACTGACAGGCGAAGGGAGAGTGTGAAAAGTGACGAGTGCAAGTGACAGGTGATTGGCAGGTGACCAACTATTGCGTAATTTCGATTATCTCCGTTATATGAACCAATGAGCTAATGAAATCTATAGCGCCATTATATAGTGATGCCCATAGCATCAGCCGTTGTTGTATATAGCTCTATTATTATTATTATTATTATTATTATTATTATTATTATTATTATTATTATTATTATTATTATTATTATTATTATATTATTATCATCGTCGTCGTCGTCGTCATCGCTACTAGTATTTTCAATAGCGTGTGATTGGCAGGTCACCGATGGCAGACGATTGATAAGTGACGGATGATTGGCAAGTGTATGTTTGAGAGAAGACAGACTAGCGAAAGATGGAAGTTGAGTGACAGGTGCCAAACTGACAGGCGAAGGCAGAGGTGAAAAATGACAGGTGACGAGTGCAAGTGACAGGTGATTGGCAGGTGACCAACTATTGCGTAATTTCGATTATCTCCGTTATATGAACCAATGAGCTAATGAAATCTATAGCGCCATTATATAGTGATGCCCATAGCATCAGCGTTGTTGTTGTATATAGCTTATTATTATTATTATTATTATTATTATTATTATTATTATTATTATTATTATTATTATTATTATTATTATTATTATTATCATCATCATCGTCGTCGTCGTCATCGCTACTAGTATTTTCAATAGCGTGTGATTGGCAGGTCACCGATGGCAGACGATTGATAAGTGACGGATGATTGGCAAGTGTATGTTTGAGAGAAGACAGACTAGCGAAATATGGAAGTTGAGTGACAGGTGCCAAATTGACAGGCGAGGGAGAGGTGAAAAGTGACGAGTGCAAGTGACAGGTGATTGGCAGGTGACCAACTATTGCGTAATTTCGATTATCTCCGTTATATGACCAATGAGCTAATGAAATCTATAGCGCCATTATATAGTGATGCCCATAGCATCAGCCGTTGTTGTATATAGCTCATTATTATTATTATTATTATTATTATTATTATTATTATTATTATTATTATTATTATTATTATTATTATTATTATTATTATCATATCATCGTCGTCGTCGTCGTCATCGCTACTAGTATTTTCAATAGCGTGTGATTGGCAGGTCACCGATGGCAGACGATTGATAAGTGACGGATGATTGGCAAGTGTATGTTTGAGAGAAGACAGACTAGCGAAAGATGGAAGTTGAGTGACAGGTGCCAAACTGACAGGCGAGGGAGAGGTGAAAAGTGACAGGTGAGTGCAAGTGACAGGTGATTGGCAGGTGACCAACTATTGCGTAATTTCGATTATCTCCGTTATATGAACCAATGAGCTAATGAAATCTATAGCGCCATTATATAGTGATGCCCATAGCATCAGCCGTTGTTGTATATAGCTCTTATTATTATTATTATTATTTATTATTATTATTATTATTATTATTATTATTATTATTATTATTATTATTATTATCATCATCGTCGTCGTCGTCGTCGTCATCGCTACTAGTATTTTCAATAGCGTGTGATTGGCAGGTCACCGATGGCAGACGATTGATAAGTGACGGATGATTGGCAAGTGTATGTTTGAGAGAAGACAGACTAGCGAAAGATGGAAGTTGAGTGACAGGTGCCAAACTGACAGGCGAGGGGAGAGGTGAAAAGTGACGAGTGCAAGTGACAGGTGATTGGCAGGTGACCAACTATTGCGTAATTTCGATTATCTCCGTTATATGACCAATGAGCTAATGAAATCTATAGCGCCATTATATAGTGATGCCCATAGCATCAGCCGTTATTGTATATAGCTCTATTATTATTATTATTATTATTATTATTATTATTATTATTATTATTATTATTATTATTATTATTATTATCATCGTCGTC
>CM030844.1:1025519-1026949 GCA_018105865.1 Metaphire vulgaris
CGATTGATAAGTGACGGATGATTGGCAAGTGTATGTTTGAGAGAAGACAGACTAGCGAAAGATGGAAGTTGAGTGACAGGTGCCAAACTGACAGGCGAAGGGAGAGGTGAAAAAAAGTGACGAGTGCAAGTGACAGGTGATTGGCAGGTGACCAACTATTGCGTAATTTCGATTCTCTCCGTTATATGACCAATGAGCTAATGAAATCTATAGCGCCATTATATAGTGATGATAGCATCAGCCGTTGTTGTATATAGCTTATTATTATTATTATTATTATTATTATTATTATTATTATTATTATTATTATTATTATTATTATTATTATTATTATTATTATTATCATCATCGTCGTCGTCGTCGTCATCGCTACTAGTATTTTCAATAGCGTGTGATTGGCAGGTCACCGATGGCAGACGATTGATAAGTGACGGATGATTGGCAAGTGTATGTTTGAGAGAAGACAGACTAGCGAAAGATGGAAGTTGAGTGACAGGTGCCAAACTGACAGGCGAGGGAGAGGTGAAAAAAAGTGACGAGTGCAAGTGACAGGTGATTGGCAGGTGACCAACTATTGCGTAATTTCGATTATCTCCGTTATATGAACCAATGAGCTAATGAAATCTATAGCGCCATTATATAGTGATGCCCATAGCATCAGCCGTTGTTGTTGTATATATTATTATTATTATTATTATTATTATTATTATTATTATTATTATTATTATTATTATTATTATTATTATTATTATTATCATATCATCGTCGTCGTCGTCATCGCTACTAGTATTTTCAATAGCGTGTGATTGGCAGGTCACCGATGGCAGACGATTGATAAGTGACGGATGATTGGCAAGTGTATGTTTGAGAGAAGACAGACTAGCGAAAGATGGAAGTTGAGTGACAGGTGCCAAATTGACAGGCAGGCAGAGGGAGAGGTGAAAAGTGACGAGTGCAAGTGACAGGTGATTGGCAGGTGACCAACTATTGCGTAATTTCGATTATCTCCGTTATATGACCAATGAGCTAATGAAATCTATAGCGCCATATATATGATAGTGATGCCCATAGCATCAGCCGTTATTGTATATATATTATTATTATTATTATTATTATTATTTATTATTATTATTATTATTATTATTATTATTATTATCATCATCGTCGTCGTCGTCGTCATCGCTACTAGTATTTTCAATAGCGTGTGATTGGCAGGTCACCGATGGCAGACGATTGATAAGTGACGGATGATTGGCAAGTGTATGTTTGAGAGAAGACAGACTAGCGAAAGATGGAAGTTGAGTGACAGGTGCCAAATTGACAGGCGAGGGGAGAGGTGAAAAGTGACGAGTGCAAGTGACAGGTGATTGGCAGGTGACCAACTGTTGCGTAATTTCGATTATCTCCGTTATATGACCAATGAGCTAATG
>CM030844.1:1027049-1142049 GCA_018105865.1 Metaphire vulgaris
AGCCGAAGATCTAAAATTTCCGATCAGAAAACAAACGCGTCATTACTATACGAACCAGGGGGGTAGCCGGGAATTTGATTTGGGAGGGTATACATATTTTGGGTGGGTATAAATCTTAACTATAAACCATATAAACCACATATAGCCACATGTAAATCACATAGAAACTTTAAGATATAGACTGATTTTGGGAAGGTATGCAGTATATACCGATATACCCCCCTCCCGTCGCTACGCCTCTGATACGAACGGAACGGCCAATTGACAATTAGGCTTAATTGGACGATGTGGGTGGTTGGAGCGAAAAATCTACCCTCAACAAATATTATGGCCCTCAGTTAACTGTTCACATACATCTATGCCAGGGTTTCCCAAACATTTTGCAGTAGTGGTTGTCAGCCAATAATACACAATACAGTGGGCCAATGGCTGCAATAATTAGAGAATTTAGGGTTGTGAACTTGTGAGTTCGAACATTTTCTGCGGTACTTTTCCGAAAAAATTCTGGAAATTTTTAATACTATAATAATAATAATAATAATAATAATAATAATAATAATAATAATATGTCGCCTTCCGCGGAACTTTCAACACATATTAATAATAATAACGATGCTAATAATAATAATAACAATAATAATAACTCGATAATAATAATAATAATAATAATAATAATAATAATAATAATAGCAACAGCAACAATAGGCCTATAAGGAATTGCAATAACATTCATGGGACACTCCGATAGTAAAGTTGTGAATCTTAGAGCCAGACAGCCAGTGTGGTATTTTTAGGAGAAAGGGAGAAAGTTCATTAACTTATTTAGCATAAATAAACAATTAAAAATTATTTCCATCAGCTGGTCTGATTCTTTCTCTCCATCATAGGCGGATTTTATTAAAGGCTAGGGTAGGCTTAAGCCTACCCAACTAATCCCACCAAAACAAAAAAATGTTTTTTCATCAACACCAGGTCTGTCGAGTGCTGGATGGTACCCACAGACCCCCATGTTAGCCTACCCAAATATTAAACTCTAAATCCGCCTATGCTCTCAATTGAAATGACTCCAATACCATGCTGCTTCTATTTTGCTTTTTCAGACGACCTGGTCACCAAGCTGCACTCGATGCAAGAGCCATTCCAGCCAGCGCCTCTGAAATGGCTCGCAAAGATATTGAAACGGAAAAACAGGCCTTCTTTTTCTAATAGGCCTAATTGCGAATATTTCTAATGCCCTGTTTTCAACTTCCCTGTTTTCTATTTATAGACCTGCTTATGAACTACATTTTTGTAACTGAGACATAATTTGGGCCAAAATAATGAGACAAGCTTTTAATCTGCGAATCTTTCATCTATAGCCTACGGGCGATTGATCGAAGCCGAAGAAATTTCATAATTGACAAATTGTTGCCAGTTGCTATGATTCACAGATTATCCGCATAGGCCTACGCCAGCCATTTTGTTACTTTGAAACTCTTGCAGATCTATCCGCGACCCGCGACCATCTCGATCTTGCTTCACACAGAGAGCTAATGAGAAAACGCACCAGAATGAGACGCGGAAACGACAAGCTACATGCATTGTGAATTGTGATGCAAAATTACAATTTTCTGTGACAACCACAGAAGACATGCAAATAATTAATTATTATTGCAATATGCGTGAACATAATATGGCCTATAGGTTACATTGTGCGTCAACATATATAGGCCTATTGTTCTGTGTCTATTTCCAATAGTTTGCTGATCCAACAATCGGAAAAAACGTAGGTAGGTGTTGTCTTGGTAACCAGAGATGTGAATGCTGAAGATGTGACATAGCCGTCTTTGCCGCAAAACGTTTTATGTTTAGCCGAAAAGAGTTGATCGTTCTGAACTGTTTTTATCGTTTAGGTGCTTTAGGCTTTTAATCGCAGAATGCGACGCCTATCTTGATATTAACCGTTAGCTTGTGCGTTAATGACAGGTAATGAATGATCCGTCGGTGCCAGATCTACCCCAGTGGCGTGCCAACCGGGGTCAATTCAATTTGGATGCCCCTATTTGACGTGTGGATGCCCGGCGGTGAAGGATGACCAACGCTGGCGGCATCACTGGATCATTCTGGATCGTCCTTTGACGTCTCTGTTCTGGCGAAACTCCGAAGGCGAAGGCAACGCGAAGTTAACGCCCGAATTCATGAAAAATGACATCTATAGAACTGATAACCCCAGTAAGTAACAAAAGGCATCACCATCATCATCAATAACAACATCGTCGTCGTCGTCGTCGTCGACATCATCATCATCATCGTTCAGTGTTTATTCTAGGCCTGTTTGGGGGATCCCCCAAGTTTTAAAATCCCCCAAATTGTATATGCTGGCTTGGAAGATGGAACTGATCAACACCATGCACCCCCCAAAGCGTGGAAAGACAAATCTTGTTCCCCCCAAACATTTCAAACTCCCCCAATGTCAAGGTGGCTAGAATAAACACTGATAATCTTTATTGTCGGAGTCGTCGTCATCGTCATAATTGACGTCACAATATGTGCATGTAGCATATATATATATATATATATATATATATATATATATATATATATATATATGCTACCTTAAATCCGATTTTGGCGCCCCTCCACCCGCAGAATAGCAATGCGCAATAAAAGATTTTTTAGTTGGCCAACCAAGAAAAAGGGAGAGGGAGGGGTTTAACCCCAAACCCTCCTTGGCTACGCCACTTATATATATATATATATATATACATATATATATTATATATATTTATGTATAAGCACACAGTATATGTATGTATGTATGCAGTATATGCAATGGAGGGCGATGTGGTGAACGTTCCGTGCATTCCTCCGGGCATCGTCATGACCAACATGAGAAGCAAGTCGTCGCACCAATGGCAGCGCGCTGGCAGCGGCATCGTCGTCGACGACCTGCGAGTGACGACCCTGGAGAACGGAGAGCTTCAGTTCAGACAAACGGAGCGGCCGGACAACGGCATCTACCTCTGCCAGCTGACCGCCTCGGCCGGTCTCGTCTCCAGGATGCTCTACAAACACACACTCATCGGTCGTATAGTCTACGATTACGCGCTATATAAATACCACACACACATCATATATATGTATATTATATATATATGTACAATTGTACATACACGTATATATATGTATGTATGTATGTATGTATGTATGTATGTATATAGGGCCTATATGTACAGCGAAGTCCCGTTAGTTGCCCGTTAGTTACACACTTGGTTTCCGAATAATTAAGTGTAGACGGGGCTAAACTGTATTAGTGTAGACAGCATTAGATTATATGCTTTACTATCTGGCTTCCTGCGGCTGATCATGTCTGCCTTGTAGGATTTGACGATGGGGGGGAGGGGGGCAGGCAGCGATTCAAATGTGGAGCAACCATCGACTGATACCTGATACAATCATACAATACTAAGCTGGCGCAATAGAAGTTCCTATGTTACGCTGTGTTATGCCTTGTCCTGATCGTGGCGTAGACTATAATATGAATCGTCAGGACATCAGGATCACGTGACTCATGCTTTCGTGATTCATGAAGCGCTACATGAATAATTACTTAATTTAATCCGTCCACATCAATTGGCGGCAACGTTCCCGCGTCGTTCTATCGCGGGGGTCATGGTTGACCGAGCCGTAGAGTGTCACGTGACTCTACCCGGCGGGGTGGGGAGAAGGTGGGGGTGGGGGTCAGAGAGCGACGGATCACAGTAGGTGATGGAGAGAATCCCACCCCCCCCGTTTTTCCCGGTTCCATCGCCGCCGATCCCTCCCTCCACCTTTTCAATTCGTCTACCGTGATGATGATGATGATGATGATGATGATGATGACGTCGTTGCCGGTTGCGATTTCAGTGTATCACGTTCCGAAGTTTATGAGGATGATTGCCTATTATTACGTCGCTTCCGCGTGCGACAAGGGACTGATCAACACCATGCACCTGGAGATCCAGTCCCTTCTGTGCGGAACGAACACGTCCGCTGCCAGCTCCTGCGAGATCACCATCCACAAGGGCGACTGCAAGAAGGATCGCGGAACGAAGGTCGGTCGGTCGGTCGTCGTCGTCGTCGTCGTCGGTGGCACGCCCCTGCTTCCGTAGATTATTTCTGCTGTTTCAGGCGGCGGATCAACGATTTTTTTTTGGGGGGGGGGGGTTGAGGATGCGAATTTCGAAATTTTCTTCTGATGTGGAATAAATTAAAGTTTTTTGTCGACGGTAGGGTAGACCTATAGGCTACTTAGCTCTTATATTGCCCATCCTCTCCTGCCCATTTTTACGTTTTACGAACAAGATATTGCTGTGTTTACAGCGTGCTTTCAAAATTTAAAGCCTGCTTCCTTAAATTTACTTGGAAAATTGGGGGTGGGAGGACACGGACTTTCGAAAGTGTCTCTGAAGGGATACGCCGGCCAAAAATGGCTGGAAAGTTTTGGAAGCCACTGGGGTGGACGATCGATTTTCTTCATGTATTGTTAATTAACTAACAGAAGCTGCGTCTATTGAATTGATTGAATTTTGTTGGTATTTTTTGCTGCGCAGTACTCGATAAACGTAAATCTAAGCGTCAACCCCGAAGAGAGCATGAAGGCCCCTAACTGCGAACCAGATTGTATCAAGAATTCCTACATCATGAACCTCAAGGTCAGTTTCTACGCCGCGACAAATTCTTCCGTCCAGGTCTTTAATCGCTTATCTTCCGCCTTCGCCAAATATTACAATGGTAAGTCCATTATCAGGGGCGTAGCGACGGGGGTATATATATATATATATATATATATATATATATATATATATATATATATATATATAAATCAGTCTACCTTAAAGTTTTTTTATGTGATTTACATGTGGTTATACAGTATGTAGTTTATATGGTTTATGCGCTTTATAGTTAAGATTTATACCCACCCAAAATATTTGTAGCCTCCCAAATCGAATTCCTGGCTACGCCCCTGTCCATTATAAGGTCTTTCCAAAGTCTTCTTTCATGGATGGAATAGGCCTACGTCAAAGAAGACCTGGATATGAAGAATTCAACATCTACAGTACGGAAGCATGCAGATTGGCACTACCAACAGAAAGAGAGCGAGCTGAGAAATGATTTCGTATCTAACTATTGCCGCCATGCAGACAGAAAGCGGAGGCAGTGGCGTAGCGAGGCAAAGTGCCGCCCGGGGACGGAAAAAGTGCCGCCTCCGAAAAAATCTGGCAACCCAAAAAACTTGACAAGAAAAAAGTTCTAGACGTTTTAGACTTCCCGAAGTTCCTGTGACATGACAAGCAGGCAGAAAACGTTATCATCTTCCCGAAAATTCCTGACAAGCAAACAAAATTTTATCGCATCAGAAAAGTAAAAAATTAAAAAGTCAAAAAATCTTGAAAATGTCGCCCTTAGAGCAAGTGCCGCTCGGGGCGGTTCGCCCCACTGCCCTCCCTCGCTACGCCACTGAGCGGAGGTGAAAGATATTGAATACCTGGACGACATACAAACCGGATTTGGGAAATCTCAGGTGTTCTGACGGACGCACAGTGCTTTGCAATAGCGCCAAAAAAGAAATCAAAGCAGGCGAATAATAGTATTAGGACTCCATGTCTGCCGTCAGGTCTGCTGTTTATGTAGCGCGACAAGATCGAGAAGCTGCTGGGTGCGTTCGAAAAAATGTCGGAAGATATCATTCCGGATCTGACCGCATTCCGGATGGACTTCGACGCCACAAAGGAATCCATTCTGCTGTCGTGCCCCGGCGGATTCATCGTCTACAAGAGCCTCCTCTGCTGTGAGTAAGACGATTTCCTCCTCCTCCTCCTCCTCCTCCTCCTTCTCCTCCTCCTCACAGCGTTCCGCATTCGTTTCCGTGATTCCAGGCGCTTCTTTAGTGGAGATATTGGAAAGGCAGCGGCGAGCCCATTAGGCGAAAGCATAATTATTTGCTCTGAAGTCTGCAGTCTGTGCGTTGAGAGGGAATTTTCGCTTTTTTTTGGGGGGGGGGGGTTGAGGATGGTGGTGGTTAAAATTCCCAATCCCTTCTGTCTCTTTGGACCCCAAAATGAAAGGACGTCGACGTCGTGTTTGACAGACTTCAGCAATAAACAGTCTATTGTTGTTAGTTAGACCTATTCATGTGCCGAATGCTGTATTTTAATAAATCAAAATTCCTGTGCACGTGGTCAGCGAAGCGGTCAGCAATGTGGCCCGCGGCGGAAGAAAAAAGTTTGGAGACCTCTGACTTAGTTGATCAACTTGAAGATGATTGCTGGTACTGTGACCGATGGGCCAATAATTTCCATTGCCCTTAAGGTCAATCATTTTCACGGTTGTTAATTAGGTCAATAATTTCCACGGTTCTTAATTAGGCCAGTAATTACCACGTCCCCCGAGACCGGCTGTTTTCACGGTCGATTTCTTTGTCAGTTCCTTGTCCTCAGGGCTACTACCGAAAGGCGGACCAGGCAACCGGATGTAATGAATGCGGAGTCAAAGCCTATAATCCGAAGTTCTACGCCACTTCCTGCATTCCCTGTCCCAACTATGGACAGTCGGACTACAAGGCAAATCCCGACATAAAGCTCTGTCGACGTATGTTGACTATATAGCTATTAGCCTATATAGCTATTAGCCTATATATCAATTAGTACAGTAGAACATCGTTGTAAGTACGTAATTTTTTGCGCATCTGTAAAATTTATTGCGTTAGGCCTATATTATGCGAGGCACGGTGTAGCGGATCACAAGGGACCGTACATTGTGTGGTCACACGATGGAGGGGTCGGGGCAATTTCGTACCGGGTCCCAACGTTTGGCCTAGAATAATAATGAGATTCCTGAAACACCGACGAGAATAAAATATATCGGGGGGGAGGGGGGTCATAGTGCGATTACCCATAATTTTGACCAGTTATATAGCCAGCAAAACTGCTTAAAAGCTCAAGGTTTGGTTCTAATATTACACTAATCTTTCCGTTTCTCTGACCCCGCTTGGGAAGAACCCGATACCTTCTAAACCCTGCATTGAAATCGTTCAAAGTTTGTCCGAATTAGTGACGGTGCATGTGACCCCCTCTATTTTGGGAACCAGGCTACGCCACCGTTTACTGTTCGAAATCTCATAGCTGCCCTGTTTCTTGCGTTTCAGCCTTCTACAAGACATGGCAGGGCGTTGTTCTCATATCTCTGGTCGCAGTCGCCATTTTGGCTGCTGCATTTCTGTAAGTAGCCTACAGCCGTGCGAAAATGTCCTGCACGTTTAGAGGATTTTGGGATGATTTTTGTCTTCTATGAGTCTCCGAATGACCATTAACCCCTTAACTGGGGATCCCGGATATATCCATCCATTTTACATTGAGTTATAGTTAAATAAACGGTTAAGGGGTTAATGACTTAGGATATGCAGATCTCATTATATTTCAAACGCAAGAGGGACAGCGCTATAAGGCTCTCTCCAAGTAGGCAGACCAACGCCAATGGGGCCGGTTCTTACGAAACATCAAGAAAAATTTTTTCGCCGTCCAGGGGGGGGGGTTAACCCCCCAAACCCCCCGTGACTACGCCACTGTCCACTTGTACATTAAGGTTCCATCGGGTCTATTTCACGCTATTCGCCGAATCTCATAACAGCGACTTCTTTTAAAAGGGAATTATTTGTGATTTATCCCTGAGACATTCCACTCATTAGTTTGCCTCTGAATTACTGAACGTTGAGTTATAACAACAGATAGATAGTCGTCAACAGTGCGTAATCTATGTGGGTCACGATCTCCTTTGTACATTTGACCTGAAAAAATACAGTAGAACGTTTTCTGACAGTTTGGCATCCGACCCGACTGTTGGCTGTAATGTTATTAACTGATTTTAATTTCATAATTCATTTGATTTCCGTCGTTCTAACGCAGAATCCTGCTCCACGGTGGATTTCTGCCGTACCTGTACCAACCAGAATTCGCCAAAAAGACTATCAAGAAGAAGGAAATGTCCTCGGTAAACGTTGCAGTCAATATCAATAATTTCGTTCATCGTCAATAGTTTGCATGAGGCAGAACTATTCAGCAGAGTTTTCAGTCTGTGTTTCAGCAGAGTTTTATGCGACGCTGTCAATGTCCTTTTTCACGGCTCGTAAGAATTAGTCTTCTTTATTTATGTAATCAAACCAGTCGTCGGCAGGGCGGATCCGCAAAGTTCCGATGCATTTACCAGGAAAGAAAACATTCTGACAGTAACGGGCACGCCCCTTTACAACCTATTCCGTAATATTTTAAAACATTAATTTCTCATCATGGAAATTTGATTATTATGTTTTGTTAATTCCAAGGTATTTTAGTTATAACGGCAAACTATGATAAGTCTAATTCGTCAGATTGCCGACTCCCCATCAATAATTTTGACAAAACGGTATATTCGGTCTCAATTGTAGTTTTCTTGGAGTTCGAGAGCGTTCGAAATGTTTTGAAACTTTTACACGTAGCGGAATAATTTAAGGTCAAAGTACTGTAATCTTTAAGAAGAGATTGATTAGTAGTTCTCTTGGATGGTTATCGTGGAAAATATATTAGATTTCATTTGAACATCGACACTTCTAGTGTGTTAGATCAAATTTTTGTTACTGCTGGTTAAAGGTCATTGCGAGCGATTTTCAGATGTTGGAAATCCATTTGCATTTTATGATTTCAGAATTTTTATTTCAAGGCATTATTCTCGTTCACTAAGTGACTCTAGGCAAGTCCTTAGAGTACGTAGGTGATGTCTGTAGTCGAAATTTAAAGTTGAAATCGTTAATCATCAGTTAAAGTCATTTTTCATTGAATAGAGTCAATTGGGTGAATTTTTGATGAAAGTTAAAATGCTTTATTGCATCAAATCGTCTGGCGTTGCATTATTTGAAAAATACCAAAAATAGAACAGAACAGAAAATAAAGAAAAAACAGAAAAATTCACATACAGTGTTTTAAAAATATAGATTTGCATTTAGTATATTTTATCTAGAACGTTTGTGTTTATATTGTCAAGTCATTTTTATGTTGGAAGAAGTGAGATTGAATTTCAAGTTTTGCATTATTTTAGATGAATCCGAATAATGTCCTAAGTAATGAATAGTATCATTTATGAAAAAAAATGTTCTTGAGATAGTGCATTTTCTTAAAATTTTTGATTTGTTGTGATTGAGACAATGTTAGATTTTTGAGCAGTACTTGGAAATAGCTTAATGACTTATTCACATTAGATTCATATATAAAAATTAGTTAGCATATTAACATTTTGTATTTCATTTAGCACCTTTATGAATAATAGTTTAAGTGGCCAACATATAATTGAAAGATCATTATTCAGTTTAAGAGAATGGAAAACTTTTAGGATTATTATCTGTTTAAGAGCGACCGAACAAGATTTTCAGCAAAGTATTCGTTTTGCAGGGAACGGCGAACTCTGTATTATGCTAAATATAATTTACCGGTTCGAACGTTCATCAAGTTTTAAGTGAGCGTTGCATAATACGTTGAATGCATCGAAAATTTCAATAACTGTTGAAAGTGTTAACAACATTGTGGGCGCGTCATCAATGCTGTTATCGGTTGCGTTACAGGAGTTGCAGAAACTAGTGAAATTCTACGACCCAAGTCAAGAGGAGGAAGAGAAACAAGAGAAGAAAAGAGACGAAGTAAGAAATTGCCAAACGATGTCTTCTTAGGCGGCAGTGCCGTGGACTGTCGATCATGATCGGCAGATCATGAAGAATATCCATCAAGATCATTTAGAAATGTAGAGAATACATTCGCTTATGCACTTTTTTAAACTGTCATTTCATTCATTCATTCATTCATTCATTCATTCGGTCAGTCAGTCAGTCAGTCAGTTCGTCATTGTTGCTAATCGATGTCTGTAGCCTTGACCTGCTATGTGCTTCATTGTTTTTTGCAGAGTTTGGTGGAACGAACGAACACAATGAAAAATGCGCGCTGGAATCCAGGAATTGGCTGGCAATAGGAAGAGATACACGAACCTCTGTCAATCTCTCTCTCTCTCTCTCTCTCTCTCTCTCTCTCTCTCTCTCTCTCTCTCTTGTATACGGCGGTTGTCTTTAGACCTATACATTGCAGAGCGCTATATTGCGCACATAGGCCTAAACATTGATTCTGATCACTTTTGAAAAATTGAGATGTTGGTTTAGTTTTAGTGTGAAGTAATCGATGCATCGATGGAATCGAGATTGACTCCTGTCTGAGGTTGAATACATGACCTAATAATAATAATAATAATAATAATAATAATAATAATAATAATAATAATAATAATAATAATAATAATAATAATAGTGTGATTTTAAGTGGTTTAGGAGGCTAAGTAAGCCTGTGTGAAAACCACTGATGTAGGCTAACCATCTGCATTCAATAGCCATTGGACTCCATTGTGATGTAATATATTCAATCCCATTTCTATAGCGCTCGCTTTTAAGCTTAGGACGGCTCCCGGTTTCAGAGCTTCACGCTCTACCAAGAGAGCCACCGTCTCCTCATGAGAGAGAGAGAGAGAGAGAGATGCGTATCCATTGCCTCTTGTTCTATGTAGCAGAGACAACTCAGCAGTGTTGCATACAGGCCGGATAGGGGAAATTCTCCTCTAAAAAAAAAAAAAAAAATTTTCAGAATTCCCCCCAAAAATTCTATAACTTAAAGCACAAAATTTCTTGTTAAACACAAGATATAGAAGCTAAACTTCTGTGAAAATTAAAAACCGGCTTCACATAGATTGTGTAATGTGTGACGTTTTATAGCCTATAGGTTATGAACCATAGTATTTAGGTATTTTAGTAGATGTGACATTATAAGGAATTTAGCAGTATATATATAGGCCTAAGGCATTTCTGTGTGTAATTCGATGACAATTTCTCACTCCCCCCGAACTGTCTTTAATTCCCCCCATGGCAGAGGGGAGTGTATGCAACACTGCAACTCAGAATCGAACCAACATCTTTACGCTCAAACCGTCAACATTACACCACTGAGTCCTCTTGCAAGTCAATAATCGAAGAGCTCCGTTTACTGCACATAGCGCGCTTACTTACTTACTTACTTACTTAGTCACTTTTCTATATCGTCCCGGTCGAAATCACGGATACACAGATCGATAATAACCTATTTCAATAAAGATTAAGCGCATAAGAATAAGCACGTACTACTGTGCCACTCTCCAAAGCGCTATATAAATTTACGAGATTTTACTTACTTAGTTACTAGCTTGGTTCTGTTTAGTCTTTTGAGGGCTCTATTTATGTAGCGGTTTCTTGGCAACGTCAGTTATAACGTTGACGTATTTCGCAAAGATCGACAACAGTTTATCTATGATAACAGTTTAACAGTTTATCTATGACCGTTTCTTCTACAACCATTTGATCTCTAAGAACGCAGCAACTAGACGACGCGTGTACAGCACAGTCTAAGTCTCTAGGACCACCCAGAATCCTCACCTGGCAAAAGGTTAGTTGCAAAAAAAACAACGACCGTCGGTCTCGGTATACCTTGAAATTAATTTTGTCCTATTCAATTGCGATAAGACCAGGGCGCGATTTGCGGGAGGGGGAATCTTCCCCCCACTGCCAAACTGCATCCCCTACTGCTACATCCCCCACCACTACATCCCCCCACTGCTACATTTCCCAACAACTACATCTCCCCAAGCTCGACATATTCCCCCCTCCCCACTGCTCCAGGTCACAAATCGCACCCTGGATAAGACAGACACTTATCAAACGAAGAGGGTTTTCCTGTAAGGCGAGAGCATTCCAAGGGGCCATCCATAAATGACGTCGCGCGATTTTGGCAGTTTTTTGACGACGCCCCTCCCCTTCGTCGCACGTCGTTACAAAAGGTCAGACCCCCTCAAATATGACGTCACAACGCGTTAACCCCTCCTCATGTCGTCTTTCCAATGTCAAAATTAGCGTTTCGTTTGGAAATATTAATAACAGGCCTAATTATTATAGTTGAAACAATATTCAGAAACTTTTTCAAATTCTTTTGTTTAAATGAAGTATATAATAATTATAAGTGTAAAATACGTTCAATTTTGCGGTAACATAGCATTGCCGTATTAAAACAAAATAGTTAGTATTATGTGACGTCACATTTTTCGAACCCCTCCCCCCGTCGTCACACATCGTCACAAATGTTTGACCCCTCAGTGCGTTACGTCATATATGGATGGCCCCTAACTGGGAGGGGGCGGAGGTCTAACTGGCCGAGGTCACAGATCCAAAATGATAAGTGTTAATAAAAAATGCCAGCTGTAATTTAGTCTAATTTTGCTGACCAAATAATAATTATGAAACTGAAGGGCATGCATTTGTATACAGTCCGCGACTTCATTGTAACGACCACAAAATTTCCCAATGTAGTCATCCGTTTTCCGGCAATTTCAGCGAAACAGTCTTGACTGCAAGCGTCTCGAATAGGTCTACGTCGCCAGCAAGCTGTATTTGGATTCCATCCGGACAGCTGGACATGAATATTAACTGAATGCTGTCAATTATGAAACTAATTCGGGCTATTCAAATATTAGTGCAAATGTATTTTTGCTCGTTGATGTATTTACTCTGTAAGATTTAATGCCTAACATTCTGCACACAGTCGAGTTCTGTCAGCGGTCCGAATACATGATCTCGACTAAAGACCTGATTTTCGGGACCCGACGTGGGTAGTAGTCGTCTCCTCCTCCTCCTCCTCCTCCTCCTCATCCTCGATGAGACGTCCGTTGGTCCATCTGTTGTTGCACCTGTTGCACCTGTTGCATCTGCTCGTCACCCAAGATCCGTCGAAAGATCAAAATAAGGACGTCGGATCGAACCAAACGGATCTTCCTCCCACCTTCTTTGACGATTTCTTCAACTATCTCAACGGAACCATTCGTAGGCTATAAGTTCTTTTTCGCACTAGTTTTTAAACCTCGATCAACTCATCAACCCTTATCCGGTTATATCTGAAGGCAGACAGCAAATTCGTCGCCCCTCCCGCCTCTAAAGGTCATTTCTATGATTCTATTCTATTCTATTTTTATAGCGCGGTAACATAGCGCGGACCAAAGTCAAGAGCGCTTTAATACAGGAACAGATTATGAGTATGAGTATGAGTATGAGTATGTATATAAATGTATATATGTATATATGTATATATGTATGTATATATGTATATATATAGTATACAAAGTATGAGATAACACAACAAGACCAACATAGGTGAAACTTAGAGGTTACCGCACTTAATTGGCAGACCCTACTGAACCTATATAAACATTATTATTATTATTATTATTATTATTATTATTATTATTATTATTATTATTATTATTATTATTATTATTATTATTATTATTATTATTATTATTATTATTATTTCCTCCAAAGACCATTATCTGTACGGGACGAGCCACCACCCGCTTAGACAGCTGGGCTCTTTCTCTGTCTCTGTCTCTGTCTCTCTATCCCCCTGTCTGTCTGTCTGTCTCTCTCTCTCACTCTCTCTTCCGTAGTATGGCGTATGTCCGGAACAAGCGGGAAGATGACTTGCGTTCCGGATAAGTTCAACACGAAGATCATCTCGGAGGCCGAATACAAGTGGTCGAACTCCTCGGGCGAAGTCATCGACCCGGCTGATTACAGCGGGTGGCGAATGCTGTCCGATGGGACGATGCAGGTCGACAACTTCGAGATCGACCGGTCCGGAGCGTACAGGTGCGACCTGGTGTCACGCAGGAACGCCGACGACGTCCTCAACTACACGCACAATCTAATGGGTGAGTCTTACGAACGCATGCACAAACACGCACAAACACGCACTAGTCTAGTTTGCTTGCTAATATGTAAGGTATTCACAATTTCAAACGTAAGAGAATACAGACCACGTGATGCTGTATATATATATATATTATATATATATATACATGCTGAAATTATTTATTTATGTACCGTATTACAAAATTGGGCGAATTTCGCTAATTTCAGAGTTGCGCTGAAGTTTTAAATGGCGTAGTATGGTTAATCAATCAATCAATCAATCAATCAATCAATCAATCAATCAATCAATCAATCAATCAATCAATCAGTCAGTCAATCAGTCAATCAGTCGTTCATTCATTCATTCAAATAACTTCTATGGAGCAACTATCATATTGCCCAGGACGTCCGCTGATATAGTTTTTCTGAGGAGGAGCAATTAAATTCGACAATCAGGAGATAACCCCCCCCCCGTCCGCCCGACCTCTGACTCACTGGTATCTGCATTTTGCAGTCTATGGATATCCGAACTACACGCTGAAGTACGTGCTCTATTTTTCGACGCATCGCTGCGACGACAAAAAGGAGTACAAAGAATACGTGACCGACGTCCTTCGGATGTTCTGCGAGGGACAAAAGACCTGTTCCTACGAGTTCAAATACCACGGATGCACGTCCAGTTCTCAAGATACTTCGAAATCGGTAAGTCACACACCAGAGGCAGTGACGCACCTAGGGCAGGTAGGGCGGATGTCCCGTGATCCTGCTCTGCTTGGCGATGAAAGACTATAGGAGCCGAGAGAACTGAGTCTGAACGCATCGTGGTCTTTCGTGGACCAGTTTGTGCATATCATTAAAAGCAAGAAAGTTTAGAAGCGTATTATTTTTGCGGCGATGAGACCTTTTCCTCTTTCTTTTGTTCATCAAACGTCATAATGTGGTGGTGATGACCTTGTTTATTGCTTGTCAGGCTTTTTCTTATTGCAATAATTAGTATTCCATGAAATTTCCTATTTTCATCATTTGTAAAAGAATGCAATTGTTGACGACAACTTCTCTTGACCCTCCCTCCCTCTGTCAACAACTGTCAAACTTTTTCAAACCCCCTCCCCCTATTTTGTTGACGTAATTAATGGACCGTCACTTATGGCAGTGGAGTTTTCTTTTCAAAGGCTGAGTATCTGTTGGAATTTCTAACTGACTGCTCGTTTATTGATTTTGTAGAAATTTGAGATCCTAAAAGAATTCTCGCAGGCAAGAACAAGAAAGAGTCTAAACAGTCTATTGTGTAACGCATCGCAGTCGTATAAGCTGAAGCTCTGATAACAATTCGAGTCTTTAGATGTGCGATACACAGAGACACGCCCCCCAAAACTCTCTCTGTTAGTCTGACTAACTGCAGAACCGAAAAATTTATTCACTTTTGAACTTCGTCTAACTCTGATGATTTCTTGCACTAAATATAAAATTGTATCGATGACGTATAATTCACTCCACGAATCAAAGCAAGTCTACCTACTGTTGTGCTGCTTTCCAAGGCGCTATAGAAATCCACGAGATTTTACTTTACTTTACCTACAAAATCTAACAATCCCTCAACATCCTCGATCATTAGCGTCGCCACGGAGGGGGGGCAAATGGGGGCAACTGTCCCCCCCAAACTGTCACAAACCACCCACCAGATTCGCGCAAATCCGGTGAGAAAGTTTTCTGTGGAGGGGTGGGTGGGGTGAGGGGTGGGTAAGGAATCTGACACGCTAACCCTTTCCCCCCCAACCAAAAATTCCTGGCGACGCCACTGTCCTCGATCCACTCAATCTTCTTCTCATATCACTATCCTTCGTCCTTCGAATCAATAATCTTCGAAATTCGCAAGCGTGCTTTTTCAGATGCTGCACCAGAACTTTGGAGTCAAATTCCAGCATCCCTACGCTGACAAAACGACAAATTGTCAGTCACAGCGTTCTTCGCTTCTTGCAACATCGCAACTTATCCAATCTAAACTCAAAGCATTTCTCTTCAAAAAAGCATTTCCTCCGTCAGCCACGGCAACGACCCTTGGCTAAAACGACATTGCATGACTGAACCTCTCACGTTTCGGCCGTAGCGATAATGATATTAACCCCTTAACCGTGTATTTAACTGTAACTCAATGTAAAATGGACGGATATATCCGGGATCCCCAGTTAAGGGGTTAAGGTTACGCCTCTCGGAATGAGCAGCTACTGCGCTGCTACTTTCGAAAGCGATTTAGAAATTTACGAGATTTTACTTACTTACTTACTTATTTGCTTAACCTTACTTATTTGCTTAACCTTACTTATTTGCTTAACTCTCATGCTTCCGTTGGAGTTGGAACGACGCTCTTTTCGATAAGTTGTCTTTGGGGATTTTAGGGCAAGGGAAACCAACTGATACTGAAGTTCGTAGTCAGAATCTTTCCCGATCCAAACTATAAGCCTCCAGTCTGCGACGTCGCGTGCGTTTCGGCGAACATGAAACAATCGCTGTCGGTAGGTTTTGCGGTCGATGCATTCGAGAATATATTGCTGCAAAATCTTCTCCAGTCTTTTGATAACACAGGCCTGCGACGGAAAAATTGTTTCAGAACGAAATGTTGATTCTTATGTAAATTTGGTAGCTGAAATCAGGAAAAATAAGTAAAAAACTCCAAAACCCTCCGGTTTCACCTAAAACCAATATTTGTTTTATTCAATGAAGAATTTCTTGCACCCGGCTTAATTGGTGAAAGCGTACGCTCTTAGGGGGCTGCAAAAATATCCCTGGTTACCAGGCTCGCTGTTTCATTCGTCCCGAAAGTAGCCGAACCAAAGCACCAAAGCGCAGTCACGTGATCAAAGGTGACGATTATTGTTGTTGTTGTTGTTGTTGTACAGACAATGAGCAGCGCGAAAATGGAAAGGCTTCACCAGATGAATCGCGATGTCTACAAGGACTCTTTTGCGTTGACCTACCTGGGTAAGATGACAGAAACGGTCCTGGAATCGAACTGCAACCATACTTGGACTTGGAACGGGCTTCGAGCAATACAGTGTTGCCAGCAGGATATTTCTAGGCTCAGTAGGCCAAAATCTGGCAACAAAAAGCGCCTGCTGTGTGGTAAGACGAGAGTCCCCCGCACTCTGTCACATGTCCTTAGTCTCCGTTCGATAAGAACATTATTTTAAAAAAACGCAGTGGAAGTTCATCGGGATTACCCAAATAAGTCATCGCTTAATTAAGAAATTGTAATGTAGTACGGTGGGTTGGGTTGGGTCAAGTAACCCTATTGCTTTCGTGGGTTGGGTCTGAATGAGTTATGATGGGTTGGGTTGGATTGGGAATTTAAAAGTGGGCCCATGTACATATCTGACTTAGCCTCCTTAACCGCTTGAAATCACGTTATTATTATTATTATTATTATTATTATTATTATTATTATTATTATTATTATTATTATTATTATTATTATTATTATTATTATTATTATTATTATTATTATTATTACTACTACTACTACTACTACTACTACTACTACTACTACTACTACTACTACTACTACTACTATTGTTGTTGTTGTTATGGTAGAAATATATGAGGCGCTATACTGTACAAAATGCTACATTGCGATGTTAAGATTTGATATGCTGTTGTTGCTGCTGCTGTTGCTTCTGCTGTTATGATGACGCGATGTCTTCCGTAGTTCCTTGTATGCCTGGAACGGGAAAGGCCGGCGATGGGGAGGAGAAGTGCGAGCCTTGCGGCCACTTTGCCTACCAGGACGTCTTCATGGCCACCGGGTGCATCAAGTGTCCGTTTTTCAAGTTGACGGCCAAGGCGGGTGCCCGCCTAGCAACCGATTGCGACTGTTAGTACACACACACTCACACACACACACATACACACACCTGATGCAGTTCTAACGGAGGAGGAGGAGGAGGAGGAGGAGGAAGAAGAAGGAACTGCACAGCATGCACTGGAACGAGGACGGGTTACGCAGAATAGGGGGGGGGGCGGACATCCATATTTTTGGCCCAGACTGCTTTTGAGATTTATGCAGAATCGATGAGAAAATTTAATCACGGCGGGGGGTGGGTGGTTAGGCCGATTTCTGCTTTTTGATAATCTGCCGTAATATGGCTACTAGTGGTCCCATAGCTCTAGTTTGCACCTATAGGCTAGTAATATGACCTAATAATATTATTAATGATATTGAATTCAAAAGCTCATTCAAACCCGCTAGTCGGATGGAATAAAGTGTGGACGATGGTGCCCCAGATTCTGAAACCTGCGCCGCTGTTTTCCAGCTAACAATTGAGACCCGATAGCAAACGATCATCATCATCATCATCATCATCGTCGTCGTCGTCGTCGGCGTCGTCGTCGTCCATCCATGCACTTCTTTTCAGCATTGCAGTTGTTCAATTGATTATTGTATGAATTTTGTATTCCAGGGCTTTATTATAACGCGGTGTTTTGGGTTCTCGTCATCCTCAGTGTTGTACTCATGATCGTGCCAGGAGGCCTCGCGGCCTTCGCATTGTACGTACATAACAATATACAATAATAATAATAATAATAATAATAATAATTATTATTATTATTATTAATTTATTATTGTTGTTATTAATTTATTATTATTATTATTAATTTATTATTATTTTTATTGTTATTACACTAAAGAAGTCATTTACTTGATTTGATGATTGAAGTGTTGAAGTATGAAGTACTGTTATTATTTCTCTCAGCTGGCGAATCAAAAACGACGAGGGTTGGATACACAAGATGATCGACTCAAAACTTGCGTATAATTCTTTTTTCTACGAGCCGTCGAGACGCAAGATGCGAACCTTCGACTACGATGAACCCGAAGTGCGTTCTCATTCAGCGCTGCAACTTTTATATCTTTTGTTGCATTCTTTGATGGCAAGACGAAGATTCGCCTTTTTAGAATGACCCAAATACACTAACTGCTACAATCGTTACTTCTAAGCTGGAGCTTCCCAAGCCACGGCCCGCGGGCAACTTGTGGCCCGCCAGTTCTCTTAAAGTGGTCCCTCAAGGACTCAGTATTTGATTCTAAATTTGTAATTTGCAGGTGAAGGTTTCCTGTGTTGTCTATCGAATCGATTTTTCATCATGCATAAGAACTTGACTCAGAATCGGTTATAATTATAGGCCTATGGTAGAGTCTACATTTTAGAATTCTATAACTCCGTCCCGCTTAAGTCTCAAAAATAGTAGACATGACCCTCTACTTGATAAGCGTGGGAACCACTGTTCTAAGCGATGCGCATAGCAAAATGCTTTAGTATCGATGTTAATATCTGCAATTGATTCGCACTATTCGCTAGAGTCTGTCTTTATTCCCAGTCATTGTTAGATCCACTATAGACAAGCGATTATTTCCCCCGTATCGTCTGTAGTAACTCACCGCTTTCATTGCGGGGGGGGGGAAGCGATAGAATAATCTAGAGCCATTTTGCATCTTCTTAGTTGATGCAACCGCTGCTCAGCGCCCCGGTGTCATCCAAGAAGAAGGACAAGGATAAGAAGGCGGCGGATGAAGGGAAGAGCAAAATCGGTGCCGATCCGGAGCTGGAAAAACAGATGGAAAACAAGGCGAAGCACATCCTCAAGCTTCAGCAAAAGATCGAAAAGAATACGGATGCGATTGACCAAATGAAAGGCGGACCCAAGAAAATGCTAAAAATGCCAGAGGCCAAAGAAGATGACGTCAGTAAGAGGGTCATAAACCAACTACTAAATCCAGTCAAAAAGAAAAAGAAAAAGAAGGTATTCCCTCCTCCTGACTGCTTCTGTGACGTTATCATCATGTTCTCTTGGATATAAAACGCTCGTTGATAATAATAATAATAATAATAATAATAATAATAATAATAATAATAATAAATAATAATTATGCACTTCTATAGCACCAGTTCTAATACCCAAGGTATCAATCGATGGTACTTCAAAATCAATCCGCAAAAGATCCAGGTCATTCCATTGATAGTCGTCGGTGAATGGCAAGCAGGGATATTTTTACACCCCCTCCTAACACTCCCCCAACACCCCCCATTTTGAGACCGACGCCCCCATCTCAGCTATGGGATGACCGTTTTATGGCAGGGGACCCCCAGAATTTACGGACACCGCCACCCCCCCAATTGACAATCCTAGAAATAACCCTGATGGCAAGGCAACACTTTTACTTTTTATAGGGACCAAATTGCTTTACGCTGCACTCTGTCAGATGGACCCATGTGCAGAGCTTTAACAAAGCGACGCATTATAATAATAATTTCTACAAAATAATGATGAAGATTTTGATTTTGTTGATGTTCAGGACTCGGATTCGAGCGACTCGTCTGCCACGCCTCCGCCAAAGTCCGGGGGAAAAGCGGGTCCAAAGGGCAAGGGTTCTAAGAAAAAGGCTAGTCCAAGTCCAAAGGGTGAGGGTAAGGGAAAGGATAAGGATAAGGGCAAGGGTAAGGGAAAGGGAAAGGGTAAAGATAAAGACGAGGAAAAGGATAAGGGTGCTACTCCTGCTGCTGCTGCTGCTCCAGGTGTTCCTCCAGGTGTACCAGGTGTTCCTCCAGGTGTACCAGGTGTTCCTCCAGGTGTACCAGGTGTTCCTCCTGGATATCTTCCTCCAATGTATCGTCCCATGTTTCCTTCTCCAATGTATCCTCCGATGTATCCGCCAATGTTTCCTCCTGGAGTGGCTCCAACGAGTCCGACAGGGGAACCATTGCGAGGTAAACCGGTACGGAAGACTGGAAAAGACCTGAATGTTCCCGACTCATTGGACAGTTTCGGTTGACCAGCGTCGTACGCTAGGCCTATAAGCTATGAGAATTAATACACGCTCTTCGATTAACCCCTTAACCGTGTATTTAACTGTAACTCAATGTAAAATGGACAGTTATATCCGGGATCCCCAGTTAAGGGGTTAAGCTGAGTAAATCTGCAGTTCGGCCAACGCAACCGCCGCTACTCATACGCGTCGTGCACAGCGTTTGATCTTCTTCTTTATTTACGAATGCGATAAAAATCATGGTCTATCGTTTTCTCGGTTACAGGTCTATGTTGCGACGGCAGTACCTGTATTTAATAAGGTTATTGCTATAGTAACTTCGATGGCCAGTGTTTATTCTAGCCACCTTGACATTGGGGGGTGTTAAAAATTTCGGGAGACAGACATTGGAGAGGTCATACTACTTGCGAAAATGTTGGGGGTCAAAATTTGGGAAAATTCCCCCAGAGAAGGTCTAGAATAAACACCGTTCGATGGCCTACTTCGCCTAGTCCTCCCGTATCCCCCTTCCCCTTCTCCTTTGCCATACCCATTCCATACCCATTCCATACCCATTCCATGCCCATTCCATACCCATTCCATACCCATTCCATACCCACTCCATTGCATTTTACTCTTTCTAAACCACTAGTTGCTCCTCTTCATGGGCGTAGCGACGGGGGATATATCGGTATATATATACTCCCAAATCAGTCTACCTTAAAGTTTTTTATATGATTTATATGTGGTTATATGTGATTTATATGGTTTATGCGGTTTATAGTTAAGATTTATACCCACCCAAATATTTATACCCTCCCAAATCAAATTCCTGGCTACGCCCCTGCTCCTCTTTCACCCCCCGTTGATTTCTTCACTTCCTTCACATTCGCAGCTTATTTGTTCTACTTATTTGTGATTATTTAGGCATGCATAATGCAACTTGTAGGCTTCCTATAGTCTAACGTCGGCGGTGATTTTCTGTAACCGAGACAATATAATAATCATGAAATTTAGAGTTTCAGCTTTTGAAAACCAGTTGTATGTTTAACTCTCTTCTCGTGGAGTTTTAGAAACGGACAGGTGTTGTAAGTTGCCTGGTAAATGTTAATATAAATATGGCAAGCAATTAAAAAGCCTGAAATTTAGCGAATTCAAATTTCGAAGAGTAGAAGCATTTAGCTTAAAGTGGCATTAGTATTCAGTCAAGGGTGATGAGCTTCTATAGCGCCACCATCACAATGCCGATGACGTCAGCCGATGCCGAGAACATCCAGAAAGGAAGAGCAGGCGTAGGCAGTGAGTGACTCAGCGACATTGACTCTCTGACTATCAAATCGACCCGCGCAGTCTGCGGATAAATCCGGACCAACGAGAAAATCCATCCGACCGATTGGATGGCGTGCGCTGACCAATTTGCGCGTTCTCGTCAAGAAAGGGCAGCCCACCCCCACCCCAACCCCCAATCAGACGTTCTCTTTCACAGACTACGACCGAGCCACGACGACGAACAGCGTAGAAGCACTGGTCGCCGAGCACAAGATGGCGGCGCTGGCGGTCGTCATCGACGCAAAGGGAGGGTAGCCCTCATTATGCCGGGCCAAGGCACCGATGCTCGACGCCGCACAGGAGTACAAGTCTGATCCGCACGGCCAAGAAATTGCCGTCAATGACGGACGAGACGTTGAACGACGGGAACGGAAAAAAACGCTGCTTGTGTAATCTGTTCACACGGATATGCGTTGAGATTTCAGTTACACGCAAGACTAGGAGGAATATATAATATATAATAGAAATGTAGGCTGCAGTCGCCGAGAGAGGACATGTCTAACGGTGCGCATTCTCGACGTAGGCCTATCTCTTAATAAAGACTGTTGCAGCGTTGCGTTTCTAGTCTGTGCGGATTTAGCCTATAAGTTGACAGTCGTTTAGACAAGGCGCTGACATGCGAAGTGAAGAATCTCGGATTCGAGAGGTCCTGTCGGTCGCAAAACGAGCCAACATGTTTGTACAATTCAGCGCTTGAAGGTGTGTTTCAAATGCATATTTTAGCCTTGTCCATGTCCTGTGTCCATGTCCTTGTCCTACTAAATGCCTTGTCGCCTTCCTCCCGCTTCTCAATCTAGCAAGACGTCGTCAACCCGGTTTCGTTTTCGTAATTAAGTGATTCGACACTCGTGTTCATGCATTGTCGACATCTTTAACTATTTCTTCTGAAGGTCTTGCGTAATCTTGACAGCTGACGGATCTGTTATGTAATTTACTATTATCATTACATAATGTATTGCAAAGCATGAAGGGACAACTGCATTCTTTGATTTGGTTGTTGGGATCGTTCCGGGTTCATACTTACTTTCCTGATTATATTCGTGCTTAGGCCTATGTCGTATATAGGCTAGATGAGTTTTCGTTACAAATTTGCCAAAATCATTTCTGACTTCTACACTCGTCTGCCTTCGATCAATCACTTATTCAATCAATCATTCAATCAATCAGTCTGTCCAACCAACCAGAACTCGAACCCAAGTGACTTCGGAACAAAATCATAAACTCGGTATTAATACATGCATAACGTTGCGCTAAACTATGCATTCAATGTTAGATCATGAACGTGACTCGAATGAAGTTTGATATGACAATAACGAGAAATCTAAGCTAACCTGCAGTATATGGTCCTAAGGTAAATTTTCTAGTTTTATTGAGGTCGTTGATTAATGGGGGAGGGGGATAGTTGCAGGGGCGCCCACAGAAGGGGAAAGGAAGCAAATGCTTCCTAAAAGCTAGGAGGAGTAAATTCCCCCCCTGATTTTTGGGATCACGTTAGAGTAGCACAGGGATACCAGTTGTCCTTCGTACAAAGCGTAGTCCTATATATCGACGGCGCAGATGGGTAGCCGTATTGAACACGGACTATATACAGAGTATTTTGTCTTTCTATGCTGTTCATAAGAACGGATTCAGAGTGAAAGTGTCGTCAAGTGACCATATACAATCTCTTGCACTTAATCGCAAATTGCGGATTAAACGATTGCACAACGCGTCCTACTGTTGAAAGTCTGATTGTTTTTATGTTCATTTAATAATAATAATAATAATAATAATAATAATAATAATAATAAGGTTTAGAGTGGTGCAGTGAGGTCTGCTCTGTGTGTGTGTGTGAGAGAGAAAACATTAACCCTTTCACTACGGTGCTGTTATTGAACATTATGCTGCCGTGACGTAGGCTACGACCAGTGGCGGTTCCATGTGGGGGATGAGTGGGGATGCCTCCCCAACGAACCTTCGGAGTTACTTTTTTACTTGTGAAACCCTATTTTTGGGTAATAATGCATAGGATTTGTGCAAATTCAACCGCATTTTTGAAACTTACTTCGTCCTGTTAGAGATCGATTTCAAGCACCATATGGAGTCACTATCTTTAGCATTCTTCACTACATCGATATCAATCGCTATTTCAAACATACTGTAGGCCACACATGCATTTAGAACGTCTCATCCATGACAACCCTCAACGTTATTCTATAATGATAATAATGCATAGGATTTGTGCAAATTCAAGCGCATATTTGAAAGTTATTTCGTCCTGTTAAAGATCGATTTCAAGCACCATATTGAGCTACTATCTTTAGCATCTTTTAGTACATCGATATCAATCGCTATTACAAACATAGGTCATCACCTTCTGCATTTAAAACGGTTCATCAATAATTATTATATTTTATATCAGTGTCAAAATAACGATCGATCAAGTAACACGTAATATTCTCACTGCTCATAAATTTCCTGAGTGTGCATGCCTGACTGCATGTCCTACTCAGTCATCTCCTTCGTGGCCCAAATATGGGGCCTCATTACTTAGGCTACTAGTACATGGCCTCAGTCATGGGCGCCCACAGAAAGCTTTCCAGGAGGGGCAAAACATAATGGTCATGGCTATGCCGCATAAATTTTTCCATCATGAGGGGCAAAACAAATCTTAACACAATGGTCACGGTTAATATTTTAGCAAGGTTTTGAAATTCTAATGGGAAATATTGGCATTTTTTCCAGGGGGCCAAGTGCCCCCTCTTGCCCCAATATGGGCGCCCATGGCCTCAGTTGTCCTTTATGCGATATACTAGTAAAGCGATCTTCATTGATAAAAGTCCTACGATCAATCAATTAGCATTTAAACTTTGACAAAGACAAGAAGATCAAGAAGAAGAACACAGGAACAAACCTCCTAGACGACAAAATGACAAAGACTGCGACTACACAGCAAGACCATAAAGTGAATGAATGGCCGAGTGGAACATAGTGGTTCTCACACACAGGGCAGATCCTACTGAACCACTCTAAATTCTGTTATTACCATTATTATAATTGTTATTATTGCCGTAGTATTCTGGACCCGCATTTTGGATATCTATCAGATATCTGACTGCTTTAAAGGTTTGAAAATCTATAAAATGTATAGCCACCATTATTATATTTTGCAATATAGACACATTAATAGGGTGGAAAGTGACGGCTTTTTCTAGTCCTCTGACATCAGTGGGGGGCGCTTGAGGGTTCTAAAGCGAAATGTGAGCAATATATCGACATGAATTTTTGGGTTGCCCGAAAATTTTTCATGGACTGTAGTCCAGTTTTTTTTCGAAATTTGAGCGAAAATTTGTGGTGTCGTAGAGATTTCATATTTGCACCGATTGAAGTCCCGTCGATGTCTACGAGGAATCTGGACCAATGTTCCCTCTAAATTTTGTTGAGTGTGCGCGGAAAGGTATAGTGCCTGAGCGGCACACTTTCATGCCTGAGCACCTGAATTGTTTCACAGATGTCATCCAAGAAAAAACACAACAAAATCAGTGTTTTTTGAAACTCAAAATCACTGCACGGCGGCTGGAAATTGCTGCGTGGCGTTTTCTTGTCAGGTGCGCGGCCGCGCATGCGCGCAGCTTAGAGGGAACATTGCCGTAGTTATTATCATTATTAGGCCCTATTATTATTATTATTATTATTATTATTATTATTATTATTATTATTATTATTATTATTATCATAAACTTTATTTCTATTGAATTTTGACCTTACCACTGTCAACACAACTAGATTTTTTAGACAAAGAAGCGATTATAACTATTATCTATTTGGTTTCTGTCTGCCATTGACTTTCTAGCGAAGGACCGAACACGAGAAAGAGACTGCGATTCGATTGTGAAATGTTGCTTTGACTGCGATGGCCGTTCCTGGTCTCTTGCCGTTTCTCGCAATCGCAGTTCTGTCTTCGCAACAGACAGGTACGTACAAGTCAAGGTGATCAGCACTTTTAAAAATGAATTTGGAATGAAAATTGCGACTAGACGGTTCCAGTGGCGTATTGGGGGAGGAGGGGAGGGCAGGGGCGGCCACCCCGGGGGGCAAATTTTATTGGGGGTGCAAAATTATCGGGAAGGCGCAACAATTTTGGGACGCATAATGAAAAAATAATTTGCAGGTAAATAAACAAATTTAAAGTTAAAAAATAATGCACACATAGAGTAACTACACGAAATGGTTGGGTTGAGCACTGTTTTTGTTTCTCCCCGGGTGCCGCCACTGGGCGGTTGAAATCTGAAGAGTTGATGAATAGCCCTACATGAAATACCCAATCAGACAAAAACGACTGTCAACTCCAATTTGCGTCAATAGCTGTAACGGTCGAATATCGTTTGATTATTTTCCCCCAGAGAGCCCTGATAGACAAAGACAATATCTCTGACTGACCCAGCATACGCATTTGGCGTTGCACTGCGTTTGTTATAATAAGGCCTAAACACATCGGCGCAGATTGTTACAAATGTCGCAATTTTGATCCAGAAATCGTTGTTTTTCTCTTCTAGTAAATGCAAGTTTACATCGCAGTTTCGATGCCCAACCCAACCCAACCCACCGTAGTACATAACAATTTCTTAAACCATGATTTATTTTCTGACCTAACCCAACCCACCATAAACATGGAAATGTCTGACCCAACCCATGTCCATGTCTGCGATAGACTACTAAAAAGCCTTATGCATAATTGCTCGGCGATGAAGACGATGACGACGACGATGATGATGGCGATGATGAGGAGGATGATGACCATGATGAGGATGATGATGATGACGATGATGATGGCGATGATGATGATGATAACGATGATGATGGCAATGATGATGATGACGACGACGACGATGATGATGATGATTGTATCGCACCTCATGCAGGTTGCCATCGGTTGCACATAAGTCCCAGGGGAAACCAGGTGAGGGATATTCATGCGAAGATAATTCTCTCCTGTTCGATTGAGGACTACGATCCAGAGAAGCACGCCGCCGAAAGTGGTCTCCGGCTGAACTGGATTGGACCGAATACGCAGTACGCCATCGGCCATCACGGAAGGTATTCGACGTATCCTGCCTCAGGTGGAAATAATTCTCGCTTAAAACTGAATTTTGAGCCCCATATTCGAGATACAATTCCCTAGGATATCGTTAGAAGATATATTGCGTCAACAAAAATTCTACGCCAAGAAGGAGATATTCACGTGTTTCATGTTTGGCGAAAAAATGTGCCAACTACAAGAATCAAGGTTCCCAGATAACTTTATGTCCATATCATGACAGACTTTGTTTTAATATATATATATATATATATATATATATATATATATATATATATATAATTTTCTATCCTATCTAGAATATGAAGAAATTTTTGATGAACACGTTTTAACTTTAGTTGCATTCTGGAATTCTGTACAACGTCTTTCTATCAAAATAATGTGGTGATCATATCTACAGTAGTTAGGCTAACATTAGCGATGGTGAAGCACAATGAAAAATCAACAGAACGTTTTGGATAACGAATGAACACCTGTGGGATTTCTGAGGATAAATGTCCACTCGAAACTCTGCCTCGTTTTGACATTTCCAGAATCCGAGCGACGACTGTGTTATTTACTCTTGAGGGCAGATATGAATATTTGATAATGACATCTAGGCCTACATGTATATGATTACTTTTCAAACAGTGTCGGACAATTACACAGACACCATGGGGCGTCCGGAGGGGGTGCAAGATTGTACAATTGCACCCCTTGGAAAAATTTCCGAAAAATTGCGGAGCTATGAAAACAGCAAAATTAGGCCTACTTGTTTCTTTCGTCCCAAGACCTTGTTTTGCACCCCCCCCTGGAAAAATTTCTGCGGACGCCCATGACAGACGCGACAACATTGTTCCTGAGCACAATTCCCTCGAATGGCATCTAGATTAGCCAAAATTGCACTCTTTATATAGCGCTACTAAAATTCCGACCAACCGGGCCCCTTTCTCTTGCTAAGAGATCGTTAATTAACCGATGTGCATGATTCAGGGTGCACACGGAAAGTGAAGCCAGCGGAACCATCAAACTATACATTCACCGAATCGAAACAACGGACGCGGGTCAATACAGCTGTCAACTGGATGACGACGGTCAAATCGTCACGGAAACCGTTCATCTGGGACTTTTCGGTGAGACGAAAATACACGAAACTGTATCGCAATATAATATAATCTCCATTTGTAGCAGAGCGATTATAGGAGGCCTACAGAAATAATAGCGAAGAGCTGAGCTTTAATGTGTGTGTGTGTTTGTGTGCTGTATTGGTATTATATTATAGGCCTCTACTGTGAATGTTGTTTGTCTTTTATAGACTCAAAGGTAACAGATATAGACCAACAGGACAAACGGAAGTTGGAATACAGGGATGTGGATGAGTGACAATGGTTTTCAACACAGGAGAAATCCTACTAGATTAAACCATCTAAAAATCCTGGTGTTATTATTATTATTATTATTATTATTATTATTATTATTAGTAGTAGTAGTAGTAGTAGTAGTAGTAACAGTAGTAGTGGTAGTAGTAGTAGTAGTAGTAGTAGTAGTAGTAGCAGCAGCAGCAGCAGCAGTAGTAGTAGTAGTAGTAGTAGTAGTAGTAGTAGTAGTAGTAGTAGTAGTAGTAGTAGTAGTAGTAGTAGTAGTAGTAGTAGTAGTAGTAGTAGTAGTAGTAGTAGTAGTAGCCTATTATTGCCGTATAAGAGACAATTTCAATAGCGCATTGAGTGTTACGCTGCTTTTACCGTCTATAAACAGGGGCGGCGCTAGGGGGGATGGGTCCGCGGGTCCGGACCCACCCAGTCTCGGGCAGGGACACCCGAGCAAATCGTGCAAATCTGCAGAGAAATTATGATTTGGGGTGGGGGTGATGGGGAGGGGTAGCCTAAGCAGGGTCCTGGTTTTGTAGATTACATTAGACCCACCCAGTCAACAAAACCCAGCGCCGCCCCTGTGTGGCGTTAGTGCATAGTATGAAATGGCTGGGAGTGCTCTATTTCGAACCGTGTAGACCGAAATTGATGAAGATATTATTGATTTCTCTTGCCAAAGTTAAAGCAATGAAGAAGGAACAAGAGGAATATGTGGATTTTGTCGGAGGATTTCATCAAATCGATAGTCTACTTGAATAAATAAGTAGTAAAGCTGGTCCTTAATTTTCAGGTGGCCTATGCAATAGCATTATGGCATTATGGAGGGTGTCGCAGTACAGGCATGTAAATATTTCAGTGCTTTCAAGAATATCTCCTACTAATTATTGCGGGGGAACGTCCCCTGCCGTCCCCGCCGTGGCTTACGCCCTATATATATATATATATATATATATATATATATATATATATATGCAAAAATTTCAGCGAAATGAATGAAAACACTAAGACATGGACCAGGCTTTACTTCGTCCTCATCATCGTTTCTTCTAATCTTGATAGAAAATTCAATATTGTCATTATCAGTTTCGATCTACAAGGTTTGAAAAAGAACACATCCCAGCCACTACATAATGGAAGGCCTGTTGAACCCTGGGTAGATAATTCTGTGAGAAAAAGCATATCTTCTTGTGTTTCTATCTTCATATCTTCAAATCCTGCGCTACGGCGAGGCAGTCTCCGCACTGCGGAAAGGCAGATTCCGCACTGCGGAAAGGAGATTCCGCACTGCGGAGGGGCACCCTGTTGTGTCATCATCTATTTTGCATTCCGATATCTTTTTCATAGTAGTAGTAGTAGTAGTAGTAGTAGTAGTAGTAGTAGTAGTAGTAGTAGTAGTAGTAGTAGTAGTAGTAGTAGTAGTAGTAGTAGTAGTAGTAGTAGTAGTAGTAGTAGTAGTAGAAATAATAATAATAATAATAATAATAATAATAATAATAATAATAATAATAATAATAATAATAATTCAGTTGAAAGTCGTTTAGGACAGCATGGAGGCTATAAATTAATTAAATCGTATAGCGTTTTGAAAATATAAAATTGAGTTTTGTAAACAGCAAAATGACCGTATACTTTGGGCGTGGTTATATATTTCCCAGAGGATATTCGTTTCCACAACAGATCCGTCTCCTACGGAGTCCGAGTGAAATCCAGGAGCGTTCTTCTGGAATGTTCTGCGTCCGGAACTCCGGTTCCGACTGTGTCGTGGCGGTTCAACAAAACAAAACTGCCGACGGGTGAGCTTAGTATAATCGCACAATCGCATCGTTAACAATCAGTTCAGCGTCTTTCATTAAGAGACGCTATTGGACACAACAACAACAACAACAACAACAACAACAATAATAATAATAATAATAATAATAATAATAATAATAATAATAATAATAATAATAATAATAACAGCAATTATAACAATAATGGAATTCAAATTGATCTTTTTAATAATTATTGTGCCCCGTTTGGTGGGCGCAGCGGCTGTGAAATTTGGCGCCCCATAGGGACGATTCTGATCGCATCGGCGTGCCATACTGCACAGGGTGCGTGTGTGTGTGTATGTGTGTGTGTGATCGGTCGATGCACTGCATCGTTGGCTCCGGCGGGGGGCGCGGTTGTTATCGACCGCGACGATGATTCACTCCGCCTCTCAGGTCCTCCTCCGTCGCTTCCGCCGGTTTTGCTGCTCCATCGATTGTCCACGCCTCCCCCACCCTCCCTCTGCTTCCGAGTACGGTTGCCATTGGAGATTGCGCGGGCAGGGCGGGGGAGGGTGGGCAATGGCCATCCCGGATGCATAATTCAAGGCGGCTGCGCTATCATCGAATGCAGAGAAGGTGCCTAGGAGCCTACCTACCTAAATGGGATGTATATGTAGGTCTATAATTATAGGCAAAAGTTCACATACCTACAGTCTCTGAAATGCTGAGAATTTTTGCATCTCTTGATCCCTTGCTTTTGGACTGAAATCCAACCTTACATTTTTCAAACGTTTAAACAGAAAATTGGTTGATGTCTTTCCTCAGACCTCCGTCTGAACTGCAGACTCGCTTTGTTCGCTCGAACGCATTTATGTAGAATTATTTCTTTGGCGCAAGAGTTTCAACTGTGAGTTTTCCCGTTTTTTGGTTTTGATTGCATGCGCTATTTTGACGACGCGCGCGCCCAGAGAGCGAGAAATATCGATACGAAGAAGAGGGGCTGAGAATCTATGACGTCACGTTGGACGACAACGGAACGTACGAATGCCGTGCTGAGGTGGAAAGCCAGGGCAGTCTCAAGATGCGGTCCATTCACCTGGATGTCATGTGTACGTTTTGCCTCCTCAGCCTTCGTTCTGTCTGTCTGTCTGTCTGTCTGTCTGTCTGTCTGTCTGTCTGTCTGTCTGTCTGTCTGTCTGTCTGTCTGTCTCTCCCCAGCCTGACCCCAGACCACCTATCAGATTCGCGCAAATCCGGTAAGAAAGTTTTTTATGGAGGGATGTGTGGGGTGGGGGTAAGGAATCTGACATGCCAGCCCGCTTTTGTCCCCCCCAACCAAAAATTTCTGGCGACGCCACTGCAGTCTCTCTCTTTCTCTCTCCATCCATCCATCCATCCATTCATCTATCCATTTGTCTGTCTGTCTGTCTGTCTGTCTGTCTGTCTGTCTGTCTGTCTGTCTGTCTGTCTGTCTGTCTGTCTGTCTGTCTGTCTGTCTGTCTGTCTGTCTGATTTTATTAGCGATAAGCGCACATAATCTTCGTGAGTCCTTGTTTGCTGACTTGTTTTGTGCCAAAGACAAAGGTCTCTCGTGTTGCTCTTCTCTGTTCGACCCACGTGATGCTGCGTGCGAATGACCATCCATCCATCCATTCGTCTGTCTAGTCGTCTGTCTGTCTATCTGCCTGTCTGGGCATGTTTCTTCGTCCTTCTGCGTGTGCTTACACTCTGCTCCTGCGTTTTTTCGTGATTCATTATTTAACCAGAAGATGAAACTGGTCGACGTACAGACCAGTAGCGTGCAGATTGGGGTGGGACGGTGGCCCCGGGCAACCACCAGGGGGGGCATAAAAATGAACTCGGCGACCTTTTTTGCTCGTCAACACCGGGGATACAGCAGAGATGGGAAGGGGCATCCTAGTTGACTTTGGCTCCGGGCATTCGCCACTCTATGCACGCTGCTGTGACACTGACAAAGAATCATTGTGCCTCTAGTAATAAGAATAGATTACAGTTTTCGCACTAATTTATGAGATGGAGAAGAAATCCTAGCGAAATTTCTTCGAATAATCATCATCATATGAGAGAGAGAGAGAGAGAGAGAGAGAGAGAGAGAGAGAGAGAGAAATAGGTTCAATTAGGAGAGAGACAGAGAGAGAGAGAGAGAGAGAGAGAGAGACAGAGAGAGAGAGAGAGAGAGAGAGAGAGAGACAGAGAAAGAGAGAGTTTATTCCTCGTTGACGTCATCAAGTTGTCCGGTATATAACTAATCTCATATGTCTCATACAGTCATCGTCTGACGTAATTGTTTACATCGGTGCTTGCGTAATACCAACTGATTGGTCAATCAGACAATCAAACGGTCAGATTATGCGAGAGAACAATCGGTTCTTTACATGGGCGTCCGCAGAAATTTTTCCAGGGGGGTGCAAAACAGGGTCTTGTTACGAAAGAAATGAAAAAACTCCAGGGGATGCAAAACAAGGTTTTGTGACGAAAGAAACAAGTAATTTTATTTTTTTTCATAACTCCACATTTTTTCCAGGGGGGTGCAATTGCACCCCCTTGCACCCCCCTCCGGACGCCCATGGTTCTTTAGGAACAGCCGCGCAGCAGTGATTATTGGCCGAAATTCTTCTCCTCTTTCTAACCCTCAGATCCGCCTGTGATATCAGAGCCACCGAGAGTTGTCGGCCCCGTTGTCAAAGGCACAGACGCAGTCCTTCGCTGTCAGGCAGATGGAAACCCTTCGGTCAAATACGAATGGTACCTGGTTAGTAAGAAGTCTTCGTCCTGCGAAAGATATTCTACAGTATGCCTATCAAGCCCAGTCGATGCGTCGCCCCTTCGAATGTCACAAAACATCTATAGTAAGCCGGTGGTTCTCAACCCGTGGTCCGCGGACTACAGGTGGTCCGCAAATGGGGGGTCTAGTGGTCCGCGGCGAGGATGAAAAACGTAAATAAAAATTGGACATATATATATATTTTCCATGTGAAAAATCTGAAAAGTGCGAGGTGCAAAACAATGTCATAGGTCTAGTAGTAGTAGACTTCTTTAGCGCCATTGTAGTAGTACATCTGCACCAGTCGATGGTCGCTTCAGTGAATAATCGCAGTCGTGGTCATCTGAACGCAAAGGCTATCGGCACATTTTGTGTGTATTATGTGCATTTTCAACGTGAAGAAGTCCGACAAAAGCAAAAAAGAACAGCAGGTTATCACCGCACTTTTAGGAGCAGATGGCTGCTCAATTTATCAGATGGTCCGCGAGAAATTTTTGAACTTCAAAAGTGGTCCTCGAGGCGCAAAGAGGGCTGAGAACCGCTGTAGTAAGCCTACATTCAAGTCGCCATCAGTATATTTAGCGTTCGAATCATTTATATATGTTAAGAAGTTGAGATGATTTCAGGAGCGTCGTATGTCGGAATTCGTGAAGGCAAAGGTTCCGATGCACAGAGCGGGTCGGACGCTGACCATACAGAACTTCGGCAGCGAAAACGAAGGGCGGTATTTCTGCAGAGTCAGCAATTCCGTTGGAACAAAGGAATCTCATGTTGACGTTACAATGCTGGGTCAGTTACTCAAAAATATACAAAGGTCGTAGCTTATAATAATAATAATAATAATAATAATAATAATAATAATAATAATAATAATAATAATAATAATAATAATAATAATAATAATAATAATAATAATAATGTGATTTTAAGTGGTTTAGGAGGCTAAGTAAGCCTGTGTGCAAACCACTGCTTCCGACGTTTTTAAATTTGAAATTTGCCGTCCCTTCCAAAATTTTTCCGCCTTTGCTCCAAATCTTCTGGCAAGTAAAAAAAGAAAAAAGGTAATTCCATAGCTGAGATTATGAGGGTGTTAGGGGGGCGTCGGTCTCAAATTGTGGGGTGTTGAGTGGTGTTTGGGGGAGGTGTAAAAATATTCCTGCTCTCTGGTTTGCTGCTTGTACTCCATTATCTGTTCTAGAAATCAATATATTTTTATAATTTTAGTGCTCCCCAATGTTGTGTCCATCTTTGCAGAAAATTTAATACATTAGCTTAAGTTGCGGTCGAAATCTTCAATTTCATTCATTTCCGTTTTCCAGTTCCTCCGTCCATAAAAGAGCTCGGATCACACGTGACTGTGGAGGGGCGGACGCTGATCCTACCCTGTGAGGTCATCGAAGGTCGACCATCGCCCGACCTTTTCTGGTCGAAGGCAAGCGGCGATCAGGTCATCATCGCAGGAGGTCAACTGCTGGTCAGTAAGATCCCTTCGACTTCCGCTGAATAATTTCAGACTGCCTGTGACTAATCAATCAATCAATCAATCAATCAATCAACTTCTATAGCGCCACAGAAATGCCCATGGGTCCATTTTTTTAGAACACGGCCCAACTCATCAATTCTCCAACCCAATCCAACTCACCGCAATACATTGCAATTTCTTAAGGTACATGTATGTATGGCTGCATGGCTGAAATTGTTCTGCAATAATTGGCATCATCATCATCATCATCATCATCATCATCATCATCATCATCATCATCATCATCATCATCATCATCATCATCATCTCCACGGCATAATTAGTACCGATTGAATATAGCTGTATTAGCGTCTGCCGTTGCTTCGAGGTTACAAATCTAGATATCTGCGCCAACTTTATTCGATCTTTGGTTCAGATGTTTAGATGATAAATGTTTATTATCTATTCCTTAACACCTCTCGATCTTTATTAGGCCTATCTTTGCCTTACAGTACTGTTCAAAAATTGTGAACACACGTGAATTTCGAAGCAAAACGAAGTTTAAGACTTGTTAAAACACTGCAATCACAACCAAGGACACCAATAGTGTATGTTTTCATTAGTGATAGCCTACTATTCTACGATTGATGTACAGAAGGCTATAGATATGCAAAATTAAGAAGACTGCTGAAACGAATTTTATCCACATTTTCGTGTGTCCCCATCTTCATTGCATCAAACCGTACTAGAATAATCAGTATATTCGGTCTCAATTGTATTCTAGAGCGTTCGAAATGCCACGGAAAAATGGTCAACTATTTTGCATATTTTTTGCATTTCTGTACATCAATCGTAGAATAGTATCATTAATGAAAAAATACAGTAGAAAAAATACGTTTTGCTTCGAAATCCACGTGTGTTCACAATTTTTGAGCACTACCGTACAAGCGACGATAACGGAGATATTATTATAACGATTTGGATAGGCGAAATTGTCTGATCTAATCTTATAAAGCACTGGACTTCGATTATTACTTTTGCCTACGCTCAGGAGGCGAAGGGGGAGGAGGAGGTGGAGGACGGAATGATCTCCGTTGACAATGCACATCACGGGATCAGCAAGTTGATCATAAAGAACGTTCGACGCAGTCACTCGGGCGACTACCTCTGCCAGGCGATCAACGCAGTCGGAAATTCATCGAAATTGGCCAAAATCAGCGTCGACTGTAAGGACCCTGAGCAGGCGGCGCCGGGCACCCACAAAACCCAGAAATACGGTACGGGTGGGGGGCAGTAGGCCAGTGGCGTGTCAAGAGTGGTGGACGCCCGGGACCAAGTTTAATTTGGATGTCCCCCGCCACCTCGGTGCTAGGCGTTAAGGAGCAAAAAGGACCCGAGACATTATTTGGATGCGTTTGTTTGTGTGGGTGCCCCGGGGCCAAATCGATAATTTATAAGGTTTTCATTTTTAAAAGCGTTGAGCAAAAAATGTATCAAAACGGTGCTACAGCTTAATAATTGTCAATCAATCGACTTGAATCATGGGTTCTGCAAGTCTATTAGAATTATTATAGGTCTGTGACAGATGACCCCCCTCTGAAGTCAGCAATTTCCAGGCACCATTCTATACCCCCAGTAAGTCACCCACTGGTCTTATACCGAAGAGAGAGAGAGAGAGTGAGAGAGAGAGTCTCGTGACTTCGTTTTGACCACCTGCCAATTGTTCCAGATTCTCCGGAGATCAACTCTTCGTTCACCGAGGTGTTCGGGTGGTCTGGACAGACGCGCAGCCTGACGTGCACTGCGGACGGACAACCGTCTCCGGCGATCGCCTGGTTCTCCCGAGGACAACACATCTTCGACACGACGTCCTACCAGATCCTGACCACCAGAACAGCGCCCGTTACGAGTACGCTACAGGTACGCATAAGGCCATGGGATATTTTTACACCCCCTAACACCCCCTAAACACCCCCCAATTTGAGACCGACACCCCCCAATCTCAGCTATGGGATGACCTTTTTTGCTTGTCAGACTTCTTTGGCAGCTAGGGGACCCCCACAATTTACCGACACCCCTCCTCCAAATTGATAATCCTAGAAAAATAATCCCGCATAAGGCTCTGACTTCGCGGACATTTCGAATTTTTGAGCACTGCCCGCGTCTGGACGAATCCGATTGTCTGATTAAAAGTGATGACGACAACGATCTATATCACAGAGAATCAATTTCGCGGTATATTTCAAACGGCTGCGTTTTCCTTTCATGCACTAGATTACAATCGGCAGCAGACAGTCCTGGCTGTTCGGCAACTATTCGTGCGTTGCCAAGAATTCTCACGGATCTGCGTCGGTTGCATTTCACCTACGAGAAGGCGGTAGGCATGACCAATATACGGTTAAATCGTCTACTTACTTATTTGTTTTATTTATTGATATTGGCGCGTGACTGTAGGGCATGCAAGACAAAGATGGCGAAGAGATGAGAACGTTTTAGACGCCGACATCTCTCATCTACTCAGTAGTGTCATTTCACACTTTTCTTGGGGGGGAGATAATATTTTGGCCAATTTTGGCCAAATTTTGGCAATTTTTTTGCAATTTTGGGCCAATTTTGGCAAATTTGTAAATTTTTGACATTTTTGGGCAAATTTTGGACAATTTTTGCGATTTTTTTGCACATTTAACATTTATTTATTTATTTACTTATTTAATACATTATACACTATTATCCCCAAATGACGCCCCCGCATCTACTGAGTTTGTTTTTCAGAGGTCCCGGATCTGCCCCACAACGTTTCCGTGTTGAAAGTAGGCGCCACGAAGGCCGTCCTGCTGGCGGCTCCACCGATGAAGACCGGTGGCATTGCGCTGACCTCGTGGAAAGTCAAGTATGAAAGCATTCCAGGAAATACGACCAACGAGACAATCTTCGATCACATCCCTGGCAAGTACAGTAGAACTCACAGTCGCTCTCATCTCGTTTAGATAGACTGATCTCTTGAGCACGATGATCTAATACAATATAATTTTCGATGTCCGTTTGTTTGTGACCACCACATAGCATTCCAAACATACGATGTTGAACGACGTCGTTCAGAGAATGGTATTGGCAGACGTGTGAATGGCTAGCACTTTTGACAGGCAAGTGAAGAGGACCTAGTATAATCACGTTTTTTCAAAAATTAGGGCACTATCTCTTGTATATCAAAAGTGCTTGGCATTCAGAATTTTGCCTGTGGTATTTCTCTATTGCGTAAATTGGACTTTTTTAAACTACAGACAATGGTATTGGCAGACGTGTGAATGGCTAGCACTTTTCACAAAGTGAAGAGGACCTAGTAATCACGTTTTTTCAAAAATTAAGTGTTTTATACAGGCCTGTTAGGAGGGGAAATTCTCCTCCCCCACCTCAAATCCCCCCCAATCCCAGCACTTACACAAATTGTGCATCGAACTGTATCTTTTCCCCTCCAACCAAGTCGAGCCCCCACCCCCGAAAGCCTCAATACCCCCGCCCCACAAAGGCCTGGAGTCTGGATAAAACACTGGGGGCATCGTTGCTATTGGCAACCAAAACGCTAGAATGGCCGGAGCTTTAATACGAAGCGTCCTGATTGGCTGCACGTTGTGGCGGCCCCGCCCCCCCCCCCCGCCCCGCCCCCGCTTATTCCTTGACCGTCTGTTTTTGTTGAACGTTCAGGTGAGTTGTTGATGACGATGACGATCAGTCGCCTTCGACCGAGCTCAGACTATGCGTTCCATCTTTCGGCCGGAAACGAAGTCGGTTTCGGAGAAGCGATCAAATTCCTCGTGAAGACGAACGAAAATTCGGTTCTAGACGAAAAAGCAGGCCAGTTACCTCATCACAGAGTGTCGAATGATGTCTTTCACTACCTTATACACTCCCACACACACGCACACACACATATAATATATATATATATATATATATATATATAAAGTTCTTTTCTTTTACAGAGTTTCCAGATGTTCCTCGCAGATCTTCTGCGGCTGAAAACACGTGGAAAGATCCGGAGGCCCTGGAAAAGGCCATCGCAGAGGGAAGCGACGATCCCGACGGAGGAGGAGGAGGAGGAGGAGGGAGGTCGTCGACCGGTGGAGCTGTCCTAGGCGTCTTCTCCGTTCTGACGGCGATGGCGCTGCTGGCGGTTGGAGGGGTGTTCGTGCATCGCAGACGTCGGGGTCACGGTGGCGGCGGCGGCGGTGGAATGGAAAAGTGGTTCGGACTTCTGTTCGGAAAGAAAGATCCGCCGGAGAAGGAGCAGCCGCAGAGCGACGAAGTGATCCAGATGGGCGAGGTCGCTCCAGCGGACGACTTCCTTCCCCCGCCTGCTGCTGGGCCGCCGCTGCGGTCGACCGGGACGGAGTCGACGCTGAAGGCGACGGATTCCTTCGAGAGCGGGTTCGACGGGCAGTCGCCGCGACCGCCGAGCAGGCGCGTCTTCTTCAGTCCGCAGGACGGTCGAAGCCTGTCGACGGCAACGCCGATGAGCGTGCGAAGGCTCGGCGTCGGCGGCGATCAGACCTGGGCCGCCGGTGGTCAGACGCACGGATCGACCGATGACCTATCGTCTGGAGTGGGGACCGCCGAACCGGAGTCGATCCAGTCGGACATCCTTGGGCCGGACGACGAGGCGGGGATCGCCAGGGGCATGCTCGCTCAGCACGACCCGGACCTCGACTCGATCCCAGACATAGAGGACGACGATGACGACGACCTGGGCCAGCTGTAACCATAGACTTTTTATAATTATCTATGGCTGTAACGACGTAAAAGAAAGAAAACATCGACTATTTGTCGGCTAAAATCCACGTAAACTACACTTGCGATGCTACAATCTCTCTGTCTATGTCAGTGTTTAATCCAGACCCTTTAGGGGTGATCCGCCCCCCCCCCGAAGAAAACCCCTCAAAATTCCCCCGCCCAAAACATTCCAGCATTGACACAAAATTTTGCATTGAACTGTCTCTTCTCCTTCAGCCAAATCACCCCCCACCCAAAAGCCCGAAGTCTGAACAAAGCACTTTTCTGTGTAGTGGACTGTGCTACGTACGTCAACCTATCTAATCTAACCTTAAACTTCCATAGCGCCAGTTTATACTGCATAGAATCCAGGGGCGTAGCCAGGAATTTGATTGGGGGTATAAATGTTTGGGGGATATAAACCTTAACTATAAACCATATAAACTACATATAACCACATATAAATCACATAAAAACTTTAAAGTAGACTGATTTGGTAGGGGTATATATACCGATATCCCCCACCGTCGCTACGCCCCTGTTAGAAGCATCGGTCGATGGCACGCCAAATCACCTGAATACCAAGGGGACTAGAATGGATAAAAGGTTTCAGCCTACGAGCGAAATGAAACGCGATTAGACAGGGCCGCCGAGATGGGGGCGGGTCAAATGCCCAGGGTCCTGGCGATCTGTAAGGGGACCCGGGCGGGTTAGGTTTAAGGTTAGACAGCATTGCTTGCTAAGACGCTGGCAAACAAAAAAAGATCAAATTATTTTCAAATTTTCAAGGGGCCTCGAATTTCTCTCGGCGGCCCTGTTTATTGGACCTATCACCTCGTTTATACCCACGACTTTGAAAGTTTATCTATTTGTCGTTGAACAGTTTTCTCTCTTATTTAAAAAGAATCAGCCTTTTCTTTTGCTATTAAAAAAGATTGTTGGATCAGCTTCGGACCTAGTTCTTGTGCCAGGCTTGGTGAAAATTTGACTACAAACTAATTTACGGTTACTTCATCTAAAAACCCCAACACAAATTAACAAGCACAATCAGTAATATCAATCAATTTGAATCTTGAAAATCTATAAATGCAATCAATGTTAACCCTTTCATCGTCCCTGTGACTCCAAATTGGTAATGAAAGAATTAAATTAAAATCATCACTGAATGTCCCAATACAATAATAATATATAATACAATTATTATATTGTTATCAAAGAACAATTTCTCATCATAAGGATAGACGACTGCTCAATAAATTCAAATTTTAAGTAAAATCAAGCAACAAGTCTTGCAAGTCTATTTAGCCAATAAATGAAACAAAATCGTATTCACACCGCATTAGAAATAAGCTGACAACAACGATAATTTGTTTCATATTTCCTTTCTCTTATGGATTATTTTCAAGCAACTTCAAGCATAGTCACATTATAAAATCCGTATGACCGGGGAAGTGAAATTGTCCAAACACTTCTTCAACTCTATAATTAATTACTCAGGGCTGCCGAGAGGGGGCACCACGGGTGGGGGCAAATGAACAGGGGCCCGGCAATCCGTCGGGGGCCCTGGCGGGTCAGCAAAATGTTATCCAAGGAAATGGTGCTAAAAAAGGTCATCACTATTCGTTTACCCCTTGATTCAAACTTCAGGGGCCCGGAATTTTTTTAATTTGAGGAACTTTCTAAGAAATTTTAAACTGTCAACTTTTTAGGGGCCCCCGTGACTGTCCCTGCACAGGGGCCCGATATTTTTCTCGGCGGGCCTGTAATCGCTAGTGAAAATTTTAGGCAAAGCTAAGTCAAGTGAAGAATGAACATGGTTCCAGTCATTTTTTTCTGATAATAATATTATTTGTACAATCAAGTCATAAATATTAAACAACTGCTATCAACAAATAGAACCAAAAGAATAGAATAATAAAATTGTAAAATTATTTTGGCATACAAACAAAAAATACAAACTCAGATTGCAAGAAATTAACTAATCAAATATCATTGTTCACACAATATGAAAGCCTTAAATATTTTATACCAATAGCAGCAGTTGAAGCCAACCTCCTTTTTGGAAATAATTCATCTGGATTAATAACAGACATGTTATTGTTTTCAGTTGAAAAAGCACAGGCTAGAAAATGCTGATCTGTTTAAGTTAAAGAAGAGCAAATAAAGTAAAGAGAGTAATGCAAGAGAATGGAAAATGTTTCTTGACTGAAGCAAAAGTACCGGTAGTCAAGATACAGAGTACAGTATTGTCAAACAAAGTATGCATACAGCTGAGTTAATGCGCATTTCAAGTACACACAAGTAGTATTACGAAGCAGCAGTTGATTTGGCTTCATTCCTAATTTGCCTTGTCGAAATTAATAAGGCTGACATCACTATACAAAATTTATAACAAATTTATGTTCAGAAAAATATACTACTAGCAAAGTCAAAATTGAGATTTAAGACAAAGAATATACCACTGATAAGATTGTGGTCAAGTGGAATATAATGAACATCTCCAGGCTCTGCGAACACAAAGAATAAAATAAAAACAAGCAGCTGAATACACGCAGATTAAAATGTAATGTAAAATGTAATCTTCATTATTACAACATAAAATTTCAACAAAACGAGCACTGACTATTTGCAAAGATTGCAGTTTTTTTTAAATAAGATTCTTGCACAAAGGCTAGAAAACTGGTTGTTCTAGGACTTTGATTTTGCATTGCTGAAGATGCAGGTCATGCCAGATAAAATTAGTTGTGAATTAGAGTCCACAGAGTGCTTTTAACAAAATACACCGGCCTAGCAAACAAGTTCTTATCTCGAGCTAAAACAGTCATCCTGAATATAGCAAAGAATAATTACCGTAACAGCCGTCCACTACTTCTGAGCTGCATCATAAAAGTCATGTGCCAGAAAGCAAAGGGTTAAGCAGGGGACTCGTAGAAACTGCAGGCCAGACCAAGACCCTGCACGATAAGCAGAGAATAAGACCAAAAGACCAATTTACAATGCAGCCCTTCGTCTTAAGAGTCCATTCCAGATTTTAACGATAATCAAAAACATGCATCAGTATTTGAAAAAACCTGGCCAAATGGCTCTTAAACGATTCAAGACCACCGCAGTCGACACATATTGAGATCGAGAATTGTTTCTGCCATGTAAATTCAAGCCATGTAAATTCAACTCAAGTGTCGACGTGAAACTCAAGCAAATTGACAAAATCTCAAGAAGTCAATTTTCAAGATTTAACAGATTAAAGGAAGTCAAGAACTTGCAGATCAAGAACACTTGAAAACAACTTTAGAATTATAATACTGTAAATTTAAAAATCAAACATACCGCATCAAAAGCATACATCTGCAATGCACTGGAATTTTCTGGCCAACGGAACAACTCGTAATTACACTGTGAGTTAAAACGATCAACGCTAGATTAAATTATTATCGGCAAAGTCTCACTTGGGTCCCGCTCAAAAACAGTAACTGCTTAACAACGTTAAAGGTACAAGAAACTTAGGAAACTGCAATCTCAATAACAACTTCAGATGTCAAAAGAACAAAGAAATTCAATACAGTATAAATAGCAAAAATCATTTTGTCACACGGAGATTCATGAAGAAATTGACACAAAAAACAAATAACAACTTTGTGAAATTCGTTGTTCTTGGTCTCAGAGATAAATAACCCCACTCGTGCATCATCGACACCCGAATATCTTCACATAACAAATCATTACATGAAACAATGTCTTGGCGATCACAAATACACCGAAAATGTCCATTTCATTTTCTTGAAGAATCTTTTTTGTGCTAAAATCAGAAAACAATCGAACACCTCGACAGAAAAACTCGATCACAGTTCATCTCTCCAATCAATTCCATTCCGTCAACTAAGTGTTTATTATTAAGTTTGCATAAAAACTATCGCCTCGTCTGATGCAAATCGGAAAAAAAACACAGTTCAGCAGAATACCTTCATTGCCAGCATCCAAAACAAAGCTCCTAAATGTACGACTTACAATTAACAAATAAAGCCAGATTTAATCGCACTACAATATTACAAATAACGAAAGCAAACTACAGTTTGTTCGTAAATTTACCGCCGACGGTGAAATAAGAACGGTTGCCAGTGACTCAGAACAAATTAATCGTATCGCACGAACCGAAACAAATGACTAGTATGAAAGGTTAATCTCTTGTGGTGTGAGATCGTGCATAAGCAATGGGCAAGAAAAACCTCGCGAATCATTCTATCTACGTGCTCTATCTAAACGACGATCGCTTTGCGCCGTATTATCTATCGGTACTGTGCGAGGCTCATTGACTGATAGAAGCACATGTATCCGTCGCACAGAAGTCGTCTCATTTGGTCAGGAAGGTCCTTCTCGTCGCGGTATTTGTGAATCGCAGAGTACGACGTGTCTTGCAACAGCTGAGGAAGAAATTCGCACGACTTGACGCACGGAATGTTATAGCCATGTTCTGCACCTAGAAACAATCAACGTCCATCCTTAGAAATGCTTAGAAAACGCCAACCTTAGTTCGGAGACGAGCTGTCCAGTGTTAATTTCATCTGGTTTTGCTAGTAACAATGAACTAAATTCCACAATTACAACGTTCCACTATAGAAGTAATCAAGATCATAATATATATTCATCACAATGGCAGCACGTATGCAACTCCTTCCAAATTGTTCCATCCACTGAAACCTTTTAAAAATATCTAAACATCACTCATAAGACAAATGATATCACTTGGCAACAGGGCTGTTTGAGAAAAATTCGAATATGAAGCAAAACTTGAAATCAATGAAATGTTTGTCATTCTAGGTCAGAGAAATGATAAATGGTGCTTGGTCGAATGCTAAAATATAAGTAAAAAGCAAAATAAGGACAGCAAGCATATCCTAAAAGTTACAGAAAGATTCACGTTGACCTTACATTGCTTCAGCACACACTTTTTCAAGTAGGAACATTAGGGGGCAAAATCTTTTCAGATAACCTTTGCAAGCATGTAACAATCTTGCAACTAGTCACCCTCAACTTGTATATGGCCATACATCTACATTCCTATTCAGTTGCAAAACAAAACTGGAATCTCTTTCCTTTCTAACTGTAATAAGAATGTAAATCTATGAGCTATTTGGACAAAAATGTGATTTAAAAAACACAGCCAAACCTTTCCTATCGGCCATGCTGTCAAAAAATACCCATGGTGCTCTTGGTCCCGGACCGCACTTAACAAAGGCCACGTAATGACTGGTCTCGATGCAAACCACGGCAAACAGCTCCATCTTCTCGCGCACGGCTTCTGCGCCGGCATCTCCGTCGGATCGGCATTCTTTGGTGAAATGAATGTAGCCTTCGTTCACTTTGATCTTGCTCGGCTGATGCTTCGATCTCTTCGGGTTTCTATGACTCTTCAGATGCGTGCAAAAATTCCAAAATTTGAATAAGACCGTATAAAAATGCCAAAAAATGAAATTGCTAGTCAACAGAATCAGCGCCCATTCAGATAATAAATCTGCAAATAGCTATAACACAATTAAAATATTATTGCATTTAATCTTTTATTACTATTATTATTATGATTATCGTTACCACCACCACCAACAACACCATGCAATCATAATAATAATAATAATAATAATAATTATTATTATTATTATTATTGCATGGTTGTTAATGCATGTTAGGTCATTCAAAAAGTGCAGAATTTTAAGTGCAGAGCAAGTCAGGGATGAACAACTTTGCCTAAGGTCACTAACCAGTGGCTATGGTCAGATTCGAACCAGCACCCTCTGATTGCACAGTAAGAATCCTACCACAACTAAGTGCCGCGCCCCATAATGATAAAGCATCAGTGAAATAGATGGAAACCCTTAATCAAACACTTCAAACAGTCATACATTCAATGTGACAGATTGCATTGATCATGTAAGATACCTCTCTTACACAAGAGAAGACAAGAGAAATATACATAAGAATATGATTGGTCATCCTCTAAACCTGCAAGCAAGATGCCATAGCAACAGAAACTCTAACGTATACCTTGCTCAGACAGATATCACAGAAAGCGATCTTATCGAGACCGTCGCCAAAATTCTGATAACAGCCTTTGCATTCGTTATTGGCCAGCGAGCCACAAATGGTACATTCGCGGATTCCTGGAAAAAAAACAACAACACAAATTATTAACAAACACTGCCAACATCAAACTAAACCAAGAAAATATCAAAGAAACACGCTAAAATATACATTGACAAAGATCTTAATACAGCACCGGTAAGAGGCAAAGTACACATGCTCACGCACACACACACACACACACAAACATAGTGTGTGTGTGTTTCCTTCCAAAATGCAAATTGCACTTGAGTATTTATTACCAAACTGAAGAATATCTGTGATGTCCAGATGGAGACTCGGAACAATACGTCGAAACATTTTGTAGTCTTTGCCAAATCGTGGCATTTGCAAGATCAAGCAAGAAGGAATCTAAAAATAATGAATCGATACCTTTCAAAGAACATTCGAAACGTACAATTCTGAACCAGACATTATATTCAAAATTAAATAATAAAAATGCACATTTTAAAACAGACAATAACAAAGAAGTTACCATATAATAATAATCAATGAAACAGGTTTTAAAATGCTACATTCATTCATAAAGGAAAATCTTCAATAATTCTCATAATGTGAGGAGGGTAATAGTGATGACCTCTGAAAGCTTGATGTCTGACTGCAGGAATGATAACTCAAGGAGCTGCTGTGTCGTTGGAAGAAGGATTGCGTCGTCTTTCTCCGAGATGAACAATTGAAAAAGATATGATTCCTGACCTGAACTGTAAAACATTGGCAAAAGATTTTTTTATACCCCCCATGGTTAAAAGATTTCATAAATTTTTGGAAGTAGTGCATGTTCAAAAGAAAATATATGAGTAGGCGGTAGGTAAAAATATTCTAAATACTAAAAATCATTTGAAAACAAAAACTTTAGCATGATTTTTGAGCATATAAACTTTGCATAACCTCAGATGGATGAGTGGGTCTGCCCTTAACGTCTGCTGCAGAAGCGAATTCAAAAACTCCTCGGGATCTTTGAAAACAAAAATTCAAACAGAAAATTTAAACAGAATTACATACACTCTACGAAAGATTCACAGGATATATAAATATATTATATATATAATATTAAATATAATAATATTAATAATATCATCAATTTAAAATTTATATACATACACAGCAATTCTCTCTTTCAGACATCAACAAAACACCGTACTATTTCAATTCTCGTCAAATTTGCTTGCAGCTAAGCACAGCAAGAACTTGCACAAAATGGTTCATGAGAGAGTACAGCGCATTTAACCCTGAATGATAACAGTGAAGACAAGACTAGGTGGTGTTTATTAGTACACTCATTTGCAATACTATTAGTGCCATATCTGAATACCTTTCTCTTCTCCTATAAGTCCTTGAATTGTGCTGCAATGGTCAAGAAGAGTTCTCAAACGAAGCACTTTATCAGCGCGAACGTAGAAATTGCTAAAACGATCAAAACACGCACAAGCACATAAAACGCGTAACGTGCAGCAAAAACTTAGCTGGGTTAAAACCATTTCTACAAACAATAATTTTAAGCGTGAATGATTCCCTGTGTTGGCATTTTTAAAAAAAATAACTCCCAAATATCCAGTTCCTTAACAGAGAATTCACGATTCAAACCAACCTTCTAAACTCCCAAAGACATAATCACATTCACTTTCATTTCAGGATTCAAAATGTACCAGTCTTAACGTTTCGAATCCACAGCCACCATCACTCAGGGCACTGAAGAATTTGGAATTAAAGTAAAATAGGCTAAGAACACTTCAACGACTGAAATTCTCGTATTTGAAACAATTGCCGACGGTACATAATTACCTCCTCAAAGGATTAACGATTCCCTCTCTCAGTGACGCCTGGATGTCACTGTACTGTGCAATGTCCTCCGATTGCCTTGGCCGGTAGAGGATCGAATCGAAGACCATGGTGAAAGCAAACATGCTGAAGAGTGTAGCGTCCATGTAGCAGGAGTTGTGGTGGCCCTGGATTCCCTTATTCAAGCCGGTATAGTTGGATGTTAGGAAAGACAGCGACAGAGCGGGCAGAAACCCGGCGATATCAATGCACTCCATACTTCCGAACACTAAACATAAACAAAACCAGCGAATAACCTTAGATTTTGCCCTCAACTGAAAATCAGAAATCTCTGGGTTCACATAAAAACAAAGTTAAATTTAAAGACCTGTTTGGCTTGATTAACATTTCATTCAGGGCTCATCCACATAGTACGTATGCAAAAAAGGCATATTTTCACATCACCCGTTTGCACACCGTACAAACACAAAATCTCCTAAATCCAACCCCTTCAGTGTGTACGTACTATATGGATGGACCCTCAGCCAAAGTGCCTCAACTTTGGCCCTTGTCATGCACATGGCACAATACAAATTTTCTCAATAATAATATTAATAATAATAATGTTATTATTATAATAATAACATTATTACATCAGTGGTTACATCAGTGGTTTTCACACAGGCTTAGCCTCCTAAACCACTTAAAATCACATAATTATTATTATTATTATTATTATTATTATTATTATTATTAGTAGTAGTAGTAGTAGTAGTAGTAGTAGTAGTAGTAGTAGTAGTAGTAGTAGCAGCAGCAGCAGTAGCAGCATAGTAGCAGTAGTAGCAGCAGCAAATGCCACTGTCAATATATTGCCTAATGCATTAAACACTAAGCAATTCATTTTATGATTGACTTTTTCTAACAAATATCTAATTCTATCTGCTCTGCGGCACTAATTCATAAAGCTGTGAAGCATCCACTGACACCAAACCCAAACCCCAAAAGAAGCAATTTGAATGAAGCATTCAGACCAAACAGGCATGTCATACATGAATATCAGATGAACCATAGAGCAGAAGAATTACTTTGACTGGCAGTTCGATTGACGAACTGCGAACTCTCTGCAAATCGACCGTCTCTCTGCACGGAGCACAGCGGCACAAAATAGCCTTTCTTCGGCGGACAGTCGAACAGACGAGTCTTTCCCAACTTGCCGTCGGTTGCGCCATTGAATTCCTCCTCCTGGTTCAAAATTCAATTACAGAAAGCTTCCGACTCTCAATGTTAAAACCAGCAGATGTCATAGAAAAAATTATTCACAATATATCAAAGTTCAGGCAGATATTATACAAGACAACTATGCACAGCCAGTTAGATATATTTATATGTCTTCGGCTTCAGTTCGACTCAGTATCTATAAAAGTGCGCAAATTTAGAACTCTCATCTAAGTGAATTCTCACCAATTCAATGCCAGCCAAAGGTTTCTTTCTATCATTGAGAAATCCAAGCCATTTCATCACACCATAATGAATGTTTCCCCCAATCTCCACCTCCACCATCGATCCGATATCCAGCTCGGTATCCAGTTCCATCCGGCTGAGCGTCTTCGGAATAAGGTTTTCATCCGGCGACGTCAAATTATTTCCACTGGTCCCCTGCATACCGCCGGTGCGAGACACGCTTGTAAGGCCCTGGCTACCGACAGTGCCGTGAAGCGTGGAACCAGCTGCAACGTGCAGCGCGCCAACGCTGCTCACGGCGTTTGGCACCTCACAGTTGCTCTTCCAATTCGAAGGTAAGCTGACCAACTCGTTGCCATGATCCACGACCGAAACTCTTTGGTCATCCTTCTGCTGTGAATCAAAAGAACCGTGGACTAGCCTCCGAACGTTCTTTGGCGCCGTCTTGTTATTGGACACATGAGAAGATTGTACGCCGTTCCCGCCGTGGGAAGGACTGCTTCGGGGACTCACAAACACGGATTGTTTCTGCGATGGTTCCTGATTACTGCTCGTTTTTACCGTTTCCATTTTTTTCAATGATGGAATGTCGTTCGGCTTTTCTTTCTCTTTCAAAGTTTTACCATTTGGTAAAACAGTTGCTAGGTAACAAAAAAATTAGGCATATTTAATACACCTCGTGACGATAATGCATAGAAATACTGAGACAAATATCAAACAAAAGAATACAGTTGAGACGCATTATACGATGCGGTTGATTTCTTACAGACAGGCAGAAATCAGTCATGATTGTTCTTTAAAATTTTCTTTCTGAATTCAAATGAAGTCAGCAGTGTTTAACCCAAAATTAGAAAAAAGCTGAGAAAATATTTGCAAACAGAGTCCCATTCACTGGCCATGATAACTTGATACGAATAAAAAAGAAATTAGATGTTGCAGCATATCACTGCATTAGCTATCCGATTTTTGTTAAATCATTAAAGCAAACAGAATTGCAATAAAGCAAGCATAGAGACAAATATTAAACATCATAACAATAAGAAAAATATCTATTTATAACTTACAAAATCACATAATCTACGCTCAGCACTGCAGTTACATACTACGCGCATACTTTGTGCCGTATTAAAATTGCCAAAACACAAGGCAAATGCATCAATTGCGTAAAAAAGATGCATCAAGAACAGCACAACTTAGATCTTACAATGCTCTGACTACATCATATTTTTATTAGAGTTCACATCATAAAGATCTCAATTCAACATGTTTACATGACATGTTCAAGGACAGGCGTTAATTTAGTCAATGAACAAAGATGAGGATGTTCACCATTTCCTAGTCGTTCGTAGAAAACGCTTCTTCCCGTCCGATATGGCAGCTGCATCGTGAACTGCTCACTGTTTGTCTGCAGGGATTTCTCGTCGCTGAAGATGTTGTCGACGCTTCGGCTGCTCCTGTAGATGGCCACGGCCGAGTTTTCGTCCAAGTGAGCGCTTCTAACGGCCGCTGACAGGTCCTCTCCGCTGTTTGAACGCACGTTGGCCAGATTTTCCGCGCCGCCTTCGATCAGTCGGAAGGCGTTCGTGTCGCGATTCAGCAGGCGTCCCGTCGCGTCCTTCTCCACGTTCTCATAATAATGCTCCGGCTCTTTGTCGTAGATCGACTTCTCCGTGTCTGGAGTCGCTTTCTCTTGAGGTACTGGGGGAGGAGCTTTAGCCGCCGTGTGGTCGGAAAGCTTCGACAGCGCCGTCAGCGCAGACGCCGCTTCCAAATAGGAAGTCGCGGCTGTCGACTTGCCCGATCTTGGCATCGTCTTGCTGTACTGCCTCGTGTAGCAAGTCCGCAGTTCTTCGGCGCTTTGGCACAGCGCGTCCGAAATCTGGTCCACGTCGATAACTGGTTTCATATCTTTGCCTTTGTTGCTACAAACTACAAAATAAAGTAACCCCGTCTGTAAATTCACCTTAAATTTATTAACCTCAAATGTGACTACAGCATACAAAGATAGTAGTCAAGCACAGAAGAGGCACTACATCATATAAATATTACATTACATTATATTACACCAAGTTTAATGGCAAACAATGAACAACAGCATTCACAGTAATAGCAGCAAAGAGGCAAAGAAAAAGAAATGAACTCAACAAAGCAGTGAAAGAACTGATTCATAGTATATAATTTCTCCATTTAAATGATTATATATCAAACATAATAATAATAAAAAATATAATAATAATAATAATAATAATAATAATAATAATAATAATAATAATAATAATAATAATAATAATAATAATAATAATAATAATAATAAAGAAGCACTTTTATAGCACCAAGTCTAATACCCTAAAGTTATCAATCGACAGGACCTCAAATCTGCCAGCAAAATACCAGGTCATTCCAGAGATCAATCAGTCAGAAGGAAACAGCAAGGCAGAGCTATGGAGGATATGTTAATTTAACTCTTTTCAGGTGGATATCAACAAAAGCCGATGTCTAGGAAGAGGGTGGATGTCGAACAAAGTCAACATTGAGGGGTAGACGGCCGACAGTAACATATATCTGTCGATAAAAGTTGACATATTGCATGCAGAGCACTTAGATGCTACTATATTTGATCAGTGGTGTCAGTTTGGGTGTGTTTTTGGCTGTGCTTCTTGCTATGGAGGACTAATCAAATGGCAAATAGTGCAATAATTTGTGTTCTAAAAAATATTCCGCCTGGCGAGGATAGTAAAAAATAATTCCACCTCAAAGAGTTAAAGAGACGTGTCTTAAGCTTACATCTGAAAATACTCAATTCTTTAGAAGATCTGACAGCAAAGAGAAGAGAGTTCCATGTTTTGGGACAAGAAATAGAGAACGCTATCTAGCCGATTTTCATTCATACAGATTTATTTAAACTATTAACCTGGAGACGTAGGGAAATCCACTTTTGGACCAAGAGGAGAAGGAGTGTCATGTCTACAACCATATTCTTGCTGAGAATATGAAGCGCCTTTAACATTGGATCCAGGTCGTTTAGTCATGGCAGATCCAGATCCTAAGGACACAAGCAATATCAAACAAAGTACGCCCAAATTTGATTAACTTTCTATAATGCAAAGGAATTAAATGAAAACTTTCTTCTTTCTTCTGCGTATTGTTGCTTTTATTAATCTTTAAACGCTACATTTTACAGATATGTCGAAGAGCAATAGTTTTCAAGACAGAGAACCATGGTGCATTTCTCATGAAGATGAAACCTGGTCACTTCTAATTGATAGCGGGGGGGCTAGCCATTACGCCAATGTATTGCATTTTTAAGGTGACATGAGGCTGTAAAAAGTACTGCTTGCAATTTTGATTTGCCTTCAGCTTACTGCTATCATTATCTACTATCACCAGTTGTAACTGTAACCCGTAAGCCACCAAATACTTTGTAACTATATGCATTCGGACCGAGCATACTCGGTTCCGTTGGTTTAAGGGTTAATATACAAAATAAACACACATAAAGTTGGAAAAAAACTGAGAAGCTTTAAAACTACAGAACCTGTCACCAACCAGAAATGAAAGGAGACGGGGGAACGGCCTCTGCAGACCCGTAGAATTCTTCTGCCTTCATCAGGCCAAGAACAGGAATCAATGATGCGTGGTTCTGTGCCGTTCTGAATAACTGGTCGTTGTTATATTTTCCTGTTCCAGTACCAATAGGTCTGTCCTAAAATAACAGAACAACATAAAATTCAGAGATTCAGATCCCTCATCAGCAAAAACAACAAGATTTGAATAGCAAAGAAATTCAATTTGCATTGTAATATAAAACATATCAAAATACAGATATTAAATATTGAGAAACTCATGCTAAGCAGGTACTAAGTTTAAGATACAAAGATAAGGAGTAGGCTACTACCAGGGACATGGGACACAGGGATAAATGACGCACTTGATTGGTCCTTAACAGCATCAAAAATTCCGGGCATGCGTGCGTTAATGCTATAAACCCATCTATTGTTAAAACAACAGGAATTCTCAACAGTTGACTTAGCACTGTTGACGAATGGACTGAACCAGTTTATCCTATAGATAAAGCTCAGGCAAAAGTAACTTATACTGGCAGAATAATACTTCTTTATCATCTGTTATTATCTTAACATCCTATTTCTTTATTTAACATGTTATGCAAATGATGCAATAATACACAAAAGTTCAAAGCTATGAGTTTCAAAGGATGTAACCCATTCAACCAAATGACTCGGTTTACCCTCTTGGTTTACACTGAATTAGTCAGTGAAATTATGTGAATTATAGAAGGCAACAGATAAATAACTCACAAATTCCACTCCAATAGTGTATTCTTTGACCCGGCAATCAGGCAAAATTCCGATCCATTTCACGGTTCCCGGTTCAGGACCATAGTCGCTGATCCAGACAACACGATCTCCGATCTGGAGCGGAGGTCGAGGAATGTTCTCCTCCTGATCGTTGTTCCACAGGGAAGAGTTCTTCAAATTGCCTCCTCCTCCTCCTCCTCCTCCTTCTCCTCCTCTTACACAGGTTGCATCACCATTTCTGTCCGCAACCACACTTTCTGCCGGTCTTGCCTTATGCTGAACAACATCGTAGGTCTCGTCAAAATCCGAACTGTCAAAGCAAGGGCAAATCTTGCTCACAGGAACAAAAACGCCGCTGTCAGGAGGACATTGAAAGAGCTGTCTCCCTCGAAAATAGCCGTCCGTCGATCCCAATCCGTGGAACTTCTGAAGAGCAAACATCAATGAAAGTTCATGATTTCATTCGAACTTAAATATTTTGGAATTTACAGAGGTATACAACCTAACATTCAAATCATATTCCAAAAGTCTAGCATATGTTATGATCTTCGCCAAACCTAACAATACTATTCTGTTACTATTACTACACGTCTTTAAACAGACTAAAGAATAAATTAATAATTATAATACCAGGGATCTAGATTATGGGAATTAGAGAAATTCTGGTAATCTCACAAGGAATTGTACTCAGTACCATGAATCTAGCCAATAGGCCAACCATAAGGATATCAATCGATCAGAACATTAGCATGCTTCTATTAATCGATGTCAATGCTGAAATTCAAATTCTTAATTAAAACTATAACACAAAATGGTTTGTACAATCCCAAGGTAGTGCAGCAATTACAATCTTTCACTAAGCTATTGATCCAAGTTTTAAAATCCCAATCAATCGCAATTAAAATAATACCTAAAACACTCATTTTCAAAACTCTGTGACAGACCACAAAACTGGTTCGTGGCTCCTTTGACAATCAATCACTGCATAAAACCAATCTTGGTTTGGTTAATAAATAGACAAATATACAACCGCTACACTCACCGAGACCAGTTTAACTCCAAACCATGTGCCGTTGTGTGACGGCAGTGACCCAATGTACTGAATGACTCCCGCTGCCCTGTCCGGCATGTCCTTCTGACCGAGCACGTACACGTAGATATCGTCGGCGGCGCTGTTTCGATGCGGAACTTTGAACTGGTCATTCCAGCGCTGAATGATCTGGCATCCATCTCGCAGGAGGCTCGTCTCCCTGAAGACTCTCTGACGATCGTCGACGGACACGGCCATCAGGAGCTTCGCCTCCGTCTCGTCCAGCTGGATCAGGTTCTGCGAGGAGCAGGTCAGGACGACGTCCTGGTTCTCGAACAAACTGACCGTCATCTGACGAGGGGCGGCGGCGGCGGCGGGGCCCGACCCTCTGCCATTGACCCCGGCGGGCAGCGATTGCGGTTGCTGCTGCTGGGGCCGGGTGCGTAGACGAAGCGACTGTGGACTGGAGAGCAGCGGGCCGTCGTCGCGACACACCCAGACGCTGCCACTGGTCACGTAGACGGTCGAATAGGTGGATGCCTTTTCCAGTTTACTGGCGACGGAATCCACCTGGAGCAGGAAATACAGCGTCGGTTCCATAACATTCCACTTCCACTTGGTAAACGCTGTTTATCATTCGCTTTGTCGGGCGTTCGGTGTTGCCGCCGCGCACTTTATAACAACGAACGACACAAGTTGAGATAACGTGCTGCATATTTGGAGCTGCTACGCCTGCTAGTCAGACAGTCAGACTGTCAGAGCCTCAGAAGCATTGCTGCACAACAGTAACTTTTTATTCTTAGGCGCAGACAAAGGTCAATATATAATATATAAAGAGCTGTGACTTGTGAGGCTAAGTTGTTTCAGCTATGAATGAGATGATTTCAAGTGCATTGAAAATCAATGAATCACTAAGAACTGAAGGAGTACCACAAGACTGAAGAGATGCATTAATCAGCCCACTGCTCAAGAACTGGAAACGACGTGAACCAAGCAATTGCAGACCAGTGAGCCGAACTTCTGAGCATAGTTCTGAGATATGTAACATATGTTAAATATGTTTATTAATTAGAGACATTTAAACAACATCTGTGTAAATATTTATGTACGACTCCATGTTTTCCATAGATTTCACATCATTTCAGTAATCTATGATGCTATGGAGAGTAGTTTCATTTTTAAGCGCTAAGGTTTTATGATGAGTAATTTCTTTTTAAAATCCGAATAATCAAACTATGTGGGGACCTGACGGCAACGACGAACGGCTGAGCTTCGGAAAGGAAGTACGCAGGCAGGCGGAGTACGGTACTTCGTCGTCGTCGAAGCCTTGTGGTATGAAAAGGGACGAAACGAAGTACTTGAAACATGCCGTTGTACCCGGAGATACACTGCAGGGACTGTCTCTCAAGTACAACGTTCCGGTCCGTTTATCTCTTTATATCAGAACATTCCAAAACGAATAGTTATAGAAAACATACTGGACAAGGTTCAAAGGGCCCTTAGAGTAGAATTCAGGTCAAACTAATGAGAAGTGTTTGAGATTCTGTATATAATAGGAGAAAATAAGCTTTTTAGTTCCGCTCCACAGGTTTCTGCTGTGATTTTTTAAAGACAATGAGTCTAGCTTTACTTGTCGGCTGATGTTTTCATGATTTTATGCATACTTTGTGTTGTTGTTGATGTCTGTTGATTAGATTGAACATATCAAACGAGTGAATAAACTTTGGACAAACGACAGCCTTTTCCCGAGAAAATTTCTTCTGATTCCTTCGTACGCCGTAGATGATGGTTGTATGGACAATATCTCTTTGAGTTCTGACTGTACTTCCATGCTTTCCCATCGGTCGACATCTGCAAATGATCCCAGGCCACAACCTTTTGATCGCCACCTATCTGAAGGTGCTGAAGTCGGAGTTGATGATGTTCAAGTAGAGGTTGAACCGGATGACTTGTGCAACATCAATGACTACTTTAGTCAGATGGATTCAAAGATCAGGGTAGTGAAGGAAAATGTTTCAAAGTTGGAAAACAGATCCAGGTTTGTTTTAGAACTCAATGTATTGCTAAAAGCAATTTTCATTGCCTCTTTTCATTTGTGCATAGCATTGAATTGTAATTTTTTGACCATTGGCAGAATGTTTTGCCTTCTTTTGAGTAGGCCCCTGTTATATTCACTCACCGCTGAGTCAACCAGGTGGGCATTTGAGGCTTGAATCTCAGACCTCACGGCTGGTAGGCCAGGTTTCTAACCCCTGGTGACCACTCTCACCTTTGAAAAGCTGGTTTTCTTAATTGTTTTTCTAGTTATGTCTGACAAAAATTTAATCTATTGTTAACTTTCTATTTGTGATATGCTCAAGTTCTTTGAGAAAATTATCTGGCCATCTGTCAGATTTCTCAAATAATCTGAGGATGCTGATTCATTTGATTGTTCTTAAATTGACTGCTTTTTGGTTGGAAAGTTGACTGAAACTATTTGGGATTGTATTAAAACAGATTGTAAGCATTCTTAGTTTTGTTTGTTTGTGTGAGAAAGTTATATTTTCACATTTCAGAATTTTGGATTGAAATCGAACGTCTCAGTTTGTGATGTGGAGCCCAAAAAAATCAAAATTTTTATTCTGTTTTCTTGTAAATTTGTTTGCATCGGTGACACATTTGTTTTGCATTTGCAAGGTAGGAAAGATGAGCCTGTTTTTATTGTCTGTAAGTTTGTTTGTTAGTTTGAATATGAAATAAATTTGTTGACTGTCACTACAGCTTATGGCAAAATCAGCAATTTTGCCACTTTTTTAGTTTTAAATTACGATTTTTAGGCACTGAATACTTGTTAAAAGTTTAGGATTATATAATCGTAAGCTTTAGATTTTCTTGTCTTCGGTGTTTGAGCATTTACATTTTTACCTCTGTTTCAGAATCTATATTCTCTTTTTGACGTGATTTGTTGATAAGTCTGACATAGTTTTCTAATTGTTCTGTTTTTAATGTTGCATTGATTTTATGAAGTTCATTTGGTTGGAAAGTGCAGTTGGCTAGTTTTAGCAGTGCTAGAACTTTACTGAAGTAATGCAGGTAATACGTGCTTAGTTGTAGCATCTCAGATGACTTGATGTTCCTCTTGTTAGCTATTTGGAAGCTGTTGACGTGCTGTGAACTTTAGTTAGGTAGTCAGTGATGGCACAGGGCTATGAGATTTTAAGTGATACTTGTTTGTTTTTTAAAGTAGTTTTGATCCTCTGTGATTAAAAATGGTGTTCATTGCACCATTCTTTAATATTGGCAATCCATTCTTTTCGTGGCCTTCCTCTGATGTTTTTGCCTTCCTGAACATGAAACTCTGAACATGATTCTTTTTATCAGCTTTTCATCATTCATTCTGCAGATATGGCCAAATAATTGGAGTTTCCTTTCAATGGAGTTTGGATAATGTCTTTCTTTTAGCTCATTTTTCTGTTTTGCCTTTTTATTGTTGATCTTGTCAAACCGTCTGATTCCTAGGATGTTTCTGTAGCATTTAATTTCACCTCAATCTTTGCTGACTGCAAGTTCTCTAATATTTCATCTTTTTACCATAGCCTAATTATCACAGACTGTTGTCCAACCTGGTTTCCTGGATTTAGACTTGCATCTTACGCGATTACAATGTGGTGTGCCATCAACATTTATTTGTGTGCATTATGAAATGGTGCTATAGATGTTTGTATTGGACAGGAGTCACATGACCTACTCTTCTAAGTGAACCATGTCACTACCGGTACTCTTTTGCCAAGTGATTTAAGCTGAATCTCATGCATTAGTGGTAACATGTATGGATATGGCTTGCATTTTGCACTGATAAGGTTTAAATGACAGTAATAAGCAGTGTTCTATCTTTGCTGCATCAAGGCAACAGTTGACTTTGACATTTTTAGTTCATTGTATATGTGACATATTCTTTACTGTGCTTTGTTGCTTGTTGTTGTTGTTATGTAGAAAATGCCAATGCATTCATTTTAATGAAAAATGTGAAAACTTCATATTCTGTTTTCATGAATTTTTCAGTGAGTTGGATTTTGTTTAAGATCTTTAGTATCAGTTATTTTTTAGTGTTATATGTCATTATTGTTACCTTGTTTCATTGAGTGATTATTGAATCGTATACTTTGGCTACTTATGATAGCGTTGCGACTGGTGGGTAAGTTGTGACTTTACTTGATTTACTGTTGGTTAAGCTAAACAGTACTTCTGCAAATTGTCTTTTTCACATGAATTTCAGTGATGACTTTATATGTGAATTGCAGTAAATATTTTAGCCCTTTTGCCTCATTAGGCTAATATAAAGACTTCATTAAATTTTCGTTATATGAACTGCTATTGTAAAAGGGTTAATGTTACTTTTAGACAAAAACATTGTTTTTTGACTGATAGATAATTGTATTTGTTTGTTTGAAACATTGAAAATATTGCTAATGTTAAATCTGCAATCATTTAAATCTAGAGTCAGTCCATTTAGGTTTTTTACTTATGCCTATTATGTTTTATTGAACTCAGACCAGAGACTTTGCAAGCTTTTTCAATGTGTTCTCACCTTTTGTGTGTCATATAACATTTAATACTTTAAAAGAAGTTTAAGTCTGTTTGAATCAAAGTTGGTTGACTTTTTATGTTTGTTATGGACGATGATGTGTGTTATCAAATGTTTTGTATTTGCTTTGCCACCAGTGGCTTTTCTCAAGTAAAAATTTACTCATCCAAACTGGGTTTTTGAAAATCTCACTTTTGGTTATAATGTTATTCCAAAACATTTGAATTTAATTTGTATGTTTTTTTGTTTTAGTGTTTTTTTACTCATTCTGACTGATTTTGGGGTCAACTCCATTACCTGACAAACTGAACTTTGTGTAAAACTTAAATTGAAATTATTCTTTGAAATCTGCCCATTAGAGGGAAAATGAACGCGATGTTGTCTTGACTGTAAGTTAGTGCAGACAGATAGCTTCATTCATATCTCGCCAAATGTCTAGCCAAAGTCCTTTTGATTGAAAATTATCTTACTTTTGTGTTTGTTTTTTTTGTTAATTTTTTTCTCAAAGTCTATGAATGTTTTGCCAGCTGAATTTCTTGTTTATTGGATTTGGAACACTTGAATTAAATGTTGTTTCTCACTTTAAGCAGTTTTGATGTTCTTTTTCTGAAGAAACGGTTTTATCGTGCTGTTCTCTATTGGACTGCCCTTTCTAATACCATTTTTGTAGTGCCTGTAATGTATTTTTGCATCCTGAGTCTTTGTTTGGATTTATTGCGTCGTTTAATTGAGAGGGCTTTATCAACTGGTTACAATCCAGCATGAAAGGATAAAACCTCCAAAAATCATATTTTCAACCCTCCCACATAGCATACATAGGAAAACCTCCAAAATGGATGGACTCCTATTTGGATGGACTCCTATTTTAATTTATGTGTATTAGTTTGGCAAAAAATATTTGCATTAAAATGATGGTACTCATATTTCGCTCTGACTTCTGCTAATCTGGTCAGTAAAAACTAGCATTTCATTTGTTTGTTTAAAAAAATATTGTATAGTACCATAAGAGAAGATGTGCTGAGCATTGGTCTATAGCCAGTGGAAAATACAGGGGCAGTGGGTAAGCAGTTAATTGACGATATCTCCATGTTGGCTGGATTCACATTTGCAGTCTTTTGATTATGTGGCATGAATCCAGTGGTTGATATTTCAAAGCTACTCTCACCCATAGCATATAAACTTGGATGAAAAACTGGAGAGCAGTGTTTTATCTAGGCCTGTTAGGAATGGAGACCCCATCCTGACCCCCCCCTCCAATCCCAGCAATGACTCAAATTTTTGCATTAAACTGTGTCTCTTTCCCTCCAGCAAAATCAATTTTGTGCATGAAAGTCAATGTGACCAATCACATGATGTTGAAATAAAAGTGGAAATAAAAATTGTTAAGCAAGGCATTCTACCCTATTTTTGACGGTTTGTTGTCAAATGCACAGAACCAAAACTAAAATGTGTATGTGATCGCTTGCTGTTGCAGGCCCAAAAATCTGCAATCGATTCCAACCTCTGTCTTTCAGATCTTCCAAGATAAAGTTAAACTTGACGACGACCTTTTTGCTTGTCGAGACTCTTTTTGGAGTCGAGTTTTTTTATGAATTTTATCTTTTTTTGAGACCTGAGCGCTGAGCGCCTAAGAATAAGCAGCTTTGTTGTGCTGCTTTTTTATGAATTTTATCTTTTTTTACTTTACTTTGCGAACCTGATTTTTTTCTGTTATTTTAAAGGGCACGATCTGGTTTTTGTTTCAAAATGTTTACTGGCAACACTAGACTTTAGCGAATAATAAACTTCCGGCCGTTAGCCGCAAAATCTTTCAACGAAGAATTTTTTGAAATTATTTAAAATGTTTTCTCTTCACTCGCGTTCGTCCTACGATTAGACGATTGCGATGGACGTGGGACTGCTTCGGGTCGGCACCAACGTAGACATCCAGCGCACCGACGGTAGGAAAAGGCCCCATTTCTTCGGCATTCACACGATCGGGCAATGCAACCGTCTTCGCCGCTTAGCTTAGCTGACCCTTAAACCGGCATCGAGGAGGTCCCAGGCCCGGGGATGGCCCACAGGGATTCCGTGTTCCTTTCTGAAAGGCATCGACAAATGCTTCTGATCGATGGGTGAATTTCATAAGGATTCCCGATTTTGTTGTGCCGAGGTGTATTGATCATCATTTTGAATAGGACGAGCGAGTGAATGGGTTCTAACTCCTCCAGCGTAAAGATCGAGATTCACTTTATGCACAACTTGTATTTTCTTTCAGTTCTATAGCGCCATAATAGTAATTGTCTATAGCGGTGTTAGATTTTATCCTAAAGGACAGCGAGAGTCTCAGATTCCAGGATCAGAATATTTAGCAGTAGATGTTTGATGCTTTGTGTCCAACTTCATCTCATAGAATGCATCAAATACTGTCTGCAGTTAATGAATTTTCAGAATAAAAAGTTTTTGAGCATACAGAATATTATATTGTTAGTTCATTGTGGTTCCGTTTGTTGTTATTTTGCACAGATCTTTGTTGCTTAAAAGTGTTATGATCCCATTTGTTTATAAATTTGAAGGCCGGATTCACTCGGCTGTTGTGAGTGGCATTGATCTCATTAATCAAAGTCTAACGGTCGAATGGTTTGAGAGAGGAGAAACAAAAGGAAAGGAGGTGCAGTTGTGTTCAGAATCATTTTTATTTATGAATTTTGTAGCCATGAATACACGTGCTGGTATTATCCTGAAAATGATTCTTGTTGTACTGCAAATATTTGTAGCTTTTTATGATATTACAATTTAAATGCTAACTTAATTAGTTTCCATATGCTCCGTAATATTACTGTACTTCTCCTTGCCACAGATAGTTTTATATAAATGTTGTATAAAAGTTTAATCTTTGGTTTTTGGTTTCTATGATGTAAGACATCCATTGTCATTGTGCAGGTTGTTTGGCAGTCTTCAAAATTATCCAAAATCTTTTACTTATTTATGAATACCAATCATAGTCTTCTGTTTGAGTGATTAAACATGCATCAATACATGATTTATTTATGAATGAAGTGGGGTTTTCTGATTTGTATGCATCTCATCATTGCTTTTGTCTGATTCATGTTATCATTGTTATTCCAAGTTATCTACGAATTGATGCTGTATGAGTTATCCATTGTATTGCATTGCATATGCTTTAGTTGGAGCTGGAAACCATATTCCAATTGAATCCAGAGTTGCGTCCTGTCAAGCAGGATTTACAACAGTATTTGGTATGCCGATCATTTTCAAATGCTTTAGCATGAAATTACTGGTATACAGACTTGTGCTATGCATAATTGTTTTTGACACTTTCACATAATTAGAAATGTGAAGAGTCTGCAATGGCGTATCGGACCATTGCATCCGTTGTGGCACTTGTCATTCCATGTCTCGGTTTATATGTTTTGGCCCCATTCATAATCGACAGAGACTGAATTCAGACTTTCTTTGCACTGCTACTTTACTGAGGTCTTTATGTTAACTGTGCTATTTGGGGATGATAAATTTAATCCTGGTCTTTGTGGAGTCAGGATATAATGCCTCAGGTGTTTAGTGTTGAGGTATCTTTTGCCCGACTGTAGAAACTCAACATTACTTTTACTCTTAACTCTTTTGAGGTGGTTTTAGTTCATTGCTATGACTTAGACGTAGACAAAAGTTGACATCCGACCTGAAAGAGTTAAAGTAAGGCTGTGGAGTTGGCACTCAAAATCTATTTCTTCACTGGACCCCATTGCCTTGATCATGGTGGTAATTAACATGTTCTTCATGGATGACAGGTATACATGCCAATTTAGTATTGTTGTAATGTAATTTAATGGGGTGCTTATATAGCGACTCTTCTATCTATTTTACTCCAGCTTTAGAAAACGAGAGTTTAGTTTTTGCATTGAACCGAGTGGTTGAGGGCAATGTGATGTGGTGCAGGTGATGTACGACATTCATTTGGACTGGTTGGCAATGCTCTTGATGTGTGAGTATTTACGATTGAATTTGTGCGTTGTTTAGGATGAAAATGAAGAGGCAATGTCCGTTGATTCAGAAGAGGAACAGGGCTTTGAAACAGCACCACAAAGAACAGCGTATGGCGGTAGTCGAACAGCAGCCGCCAAGGCAAAAGTAACCGTAAAGACATAAACATATTGTAGGAACTTCTATAGTGCCATTTTGGTAGTGCTCTTGGCATCAGTGTCCATCCGTATAGTACATACACACTGAGGGAGGTTGAATTTAGGAGATTTTGTGTACGTACGGTGTGCAAATGGGGAGGGGGAGAGTTGAAAATATGCCTTTTTTGCATATGTATCATATGGATGATCCCTCAGTCGATGGTTGTAAAATAGAGATATTTTGTAAGACTACAAGAATTTGGCACACTCAATTTTTTTACTGAATGAGTCCACGTTATTTGCAAAGAAGGGCCTGAAGTTATGTGGCAGTAAAAGGTAAAGATAGTCCTGTACTCGATAATAAATTGTATAAAATATTAAATATTCTGTTTGAGACCTGTTACATTTTTATGTCTCTTTTTTGAAGAGTAACAGTGTAATTGAAAGTAAACAAGTGCTTCCACAAAAGTCCATCGCCCGTAATGTCCTAACAAGTAAGCACAGCTTCATCGGATCTAGCTTGTCAGTTTCTCTTATCTGCGCATTTGTGATTTTTAACAATTTCAGAAAGTTAACAATTAAAATGAATACCAATTGTTTTGCAAGAGTTCTTAAAGTTCTGTGTGTGTGTGTGTGTGTGTGTGTGTGTGTGTGTGTGTGTGTGTATACATATATACACACACATATATACTTCTGTACAGTCAAAAACAGTATATTTGTATCTACATCACATATGCATTGACTATATTTGGATGTAATGTAGTTTGCATGTAATTTGGAAAATTGCACATCATATGAACTATATATATTTTTATGATAATGTTACAGTTAATTATGAATGAGTTAGTAAATCAGCATAATAGAATCATGACCAGAAGTTCGATTTATTTGTAGGGCCAACCAGCACGTCTGGTAAGTTTCACAGAATATCATCAGAGGCTTAAAGTTGCAAAATGGCACGACTTTTTTTGGACCCACGTGGAGCCAACATTATTTTTTCCCAGCTTAACAGGACCAGCCATTATAGGACTAACCTGAAACCATCGTGAATTTGATTTTTTTAAAGTGTGATATCACTTTTAAGTTACCATTGACAGATGTATTAGATTCTTTTGTTGCTTGGGTATAAACAAATTGTTTATGGTCTGATCAGACTCCCTTCAGTGTTTATGTTTTTATATAGTTAGATTTGGTTAAGAATTTGAATGAACTATATCCTATTAATATAGCTTACATTTCAATAGTAGATTGGACTGTTAGCAGTTTCTTGAAACATTTCACAAAGTGAGGACAGGCATACTTAAGAAATATCCTCCACCTTGTGTATAAAGATTTCTATGCCCATTTTTGTTTTACACGAAATCTTATTTAATCTCAGATTTTAATTACTTGGAATAACGTAAAAGCCGTGTTTTCCTACACAAATGATAGCTGCTGTTTGTTCTTTGCAGTTATGTGATTATTTGGTAAGCACAATCATTTAGCAACTCTTGTTCAATGTCCATACTTATTTGAATATGAACATACGCTTGGTTTCACTTTCAGCAAATATTGCGCAGGGATCCCGTGCCAGTTTCATCCGTCAGCCATCCACCAAGAACGACAGACTTACTAACGCGCCATCCAGCAACGGCACCGTGTGTTCGGATCCTTCCGATGGGCAGGGCAGAGGGACAGCGGGTGACTTTTAGCTCACTTTTTGTTTATACAGTTTTACTTGAGCGATCGTTTCATAGATTTAAGCCATTTATTGGTTGTTTCACAGTAGCGTGCCAAAATAGTGACTTTTGTCGTCCTTGCCATTAAATGAATACTGATTTGAGCGCAGTTGAGTGTTTTTCTAGCATTCTGTGATGCTGATAAATGTTGATAAGTGCATTAGTTTTCTAATATAATACGCTGCAATAATAACCACTCTTCTGGACGAGTGCTCATAAGCGTTTGGGGTCCATCCATATAGTATGCACTGAAGGGGGGTTGGATTTAGGAGATTTTGCTTATGTAGGGCATGCAAACGGGGTTAGGGAGTTGAAATATGCCTTTTTTGCATACGTATTTTATGGACGAGTCCTGCGGTCTGCGGCAAGTGTTTGATCGTGTATTTTGTGGATTCTGTTAGGCCAGAGTCGTGGCAAGAAGCTGAGTTGTCTGAAGGAAGTGGAGAAGATCAAGCAGCGCAGAGAAGAGAGACGAGCAGCTCACAAGACACTGAAGGAGAAGCAGGAACAAGAATACGATACGAGCATTCCCAACTGGGAGTTTGAAGCGATGATAAGGTTTGTGAGACGTTTTGGTTTAAGTTGTGGCTGTCACTTCACAAATTGTGTATAATGAAGTTGGCGATTGTATTCGATTAGTTTCTATTTGTAAATTACGTAGAGTATGAATTAAGTAAATTTTTCCTTGAAATGCCAGCACTTCTGTGTAAGGCCTAAGAGCAGTGACTTTGCTACTAATTTCAGTTAGGAGAATTTAGCCAAAGTTAAATTTAGGCTATAATCAAACCTTTAAATCAGTCAGGTCTTTGTCCTCCAGCTGTGTCCAGCTATCAACTTCTCCATGACATCTCTCCAAAGTTATCTGTCCTTTGCTGTTTCTTCCAAGGTCATTCGGTGTCTTCCGTCAGTTTTTCCATTGAGATTCAGTACTGCCATGTTCAGAACCTCTTCCAATCTGTCCACCCATCGTCTTTTCAGTCTTCCTTTAGATATTTTCACCTATGGTTTGTAGTTGAAAATTCGTTTTGGGTTTCGTTTTCTTGGGAAGTGAATGGGAAGCAGAAGGAGGCTTGGACTTGGAGAAAAAATTAATAGCGACAGAAAATGAATGGCTTAGAAGGATACTAAGGATTGGAGGTTGGATACAAGGAACAAATAACAAATAAAGAAGTTAGAGAGAGAACACTGCAACCGAGCATCATTGAAGTAATCAGAAAGAGAAGAATGAAAATGGACTGGACACGTACTCAGAATGGAAGAAATAAGAAACCTAAAACAAGATTAGATTTGAGCAAAAATGTGATATGCAGGACCCTATGTTAGAACTATGTCTTTGTTTGTTTACAGAGACTACAGAAACACCATTGAGTTCTGTCCTCTGAACAACACCGATCCGATCGTCGATCACCAGATCTGTGTCTGTGTTCGAAAGAGGCCGCTGAACAACAAGGGTAGGCAGTTGGTTGTTTCACATCGGGGGTCAGTAACCTGTGGCCCGCGGGCCTCATCCGGCCCGCTCCCAGTGAGTTTAATCCAGACTCTCCCGCCCCCACAGATTTTTTTGTAAAAGAAGGGTCAACGTCCTTTTTAAAGTCTGATTTTAAGTCTGACAAGCAAAAATAGGTCATCACTAAAGTTTTGCACTTGATGTGTACATATTTTGAAAACTTGAACATTTTTCAGCACAAACTTTCTAAAAAAACAAACTTTAAAACTTTTTTGCAGCCCGTTGAAAAATTATTTAATTACGTGGCCTTGGGACAGACACTGTCATAGCAATTTGGCCCTTGCTGTCCAAAAGACTGCTGGTCCCTGTTTGAACTTTTTTAGATTTTAATTATGTCTCTGTTAGAAATGCTAAAGAGCTGAAAACGCATTTGAAATATAGTTGACTGTTTGACTGTACAGCGCTTTTTGGTTTTCATGTTACGGCGCTTCACAAATCGTCATTTGAACAACGAATTTAGTGCTTCGTTGACTGTGTTTAGAGTTAACTATCAGAGAGATTGATGTCATAACAATTCCATCGAAGGATGTCGTTCTGATCCACGAACCCAAAACCAAGGTCGACCTGACCCGATATCTCGAGAACCAACAGTTCCGATTTGATTACGCCTTTGACGAAGGAACGAACAATGAAACAGTCTACAGGTCTGTGTCATTCTTTTGATTAGATACTGTACAAATATGTTTCTGACATGAATATATGAATACAATGTGCTACTGAAGACTGTAAAATTCTCTCTGTAGTTTTAAGAACTGAACACTTTTTTAGACAGCAGTGTTCTGTATTTTCTTCCAGGTACACTGCAAAGCCACTAGTCGAGTGTATATTTGAGCGAGGGATGGCAACGTGCTTTGCATACGGACAGACAGGAAGTGGTAAAACGCATGTACGTAGCCCTCCAAGAAAAAATTGATTCTGTATAACACATTGGTTTATGGCTGAAGTATGTAACCTGACTTTCTTCAGCGATCGTCCATTGATAGAGATATTATTGAATTGAATATACTGTTGAGATATTGAATTACAAGCGGCCAACCTCATACTTGTGGAATTTTCTCAAAAGTAATATTTATGAATTTATTATGGCGTGCATTGCCAACAAAAACATGCTACTATTTTCGTGTAGTATTTGCTTGAATGTGTTTGTCGCTGTTGCTTTTTAAAAACTAGACGATGGGTGGCGACTTCTCGAGCAAAGGCCAGCAGGATTGTGCAAAGGGTATCTATGCTTTGGCAGGTAATAATTCTCATGGTAGTCTGTACAGTTATCTAGTTCTTATCAATGCTTTATTGTTTCTAAAGACTTTTGAATACCAATACCCTATGGCAGTTTACTGCAGCCCTGATATGCTGTGATCTTATTTAAATAAAAAAAAATAAATATGTTTTTATGCAACTGATGCAAAAATATTTTTTGCGTATAGAAGCGTTGATTTTGATATTATTTTGCATCTTCTAACTTGTGATTTTTTACAGCATTTGGGAATAGATCATGTCTCTTGTGATTTCTGGTAATTTCAATTTATACTGCTTCTGGAGGCCTCAAGTAGAGTGCTTTAACCCTTTGCCTGTTCATTTATTTGCAACGTAATGTAAAATGGACGGGTATTCTTGGGGCAAACGGGAAAGGGTTAATTAAGATGTTAACCGACAAAGAAAAGGCTTCGATCGAGTGCATTTGCCATTAGAGTAATTGAATGTTTGAATTTGAACAGGGTTCAGGGCTAGTCATTGATTTAAAAATTTATTATCTGGCAAATTTGTTTATAAAGTGAATACTTAATTAAGCAGTTTTTATAAATGTTGTGTGTTTTTATTTTACAGCTCGTGATGTCTTCCGGTTATTAAATACAAAGTACAAGAAACATGACCTGTCTGTGTTTGCTAGCTTCTTTGAAATCTACAGTGGGAAGGTTTGTTCTGGTTGTCCTTTAAACGAGTAACAATGGCTAAATCTTTGTTTATGTCTTTCTCTGGGGCCAATTTGCCCCAACCTGAACCAAAACTCTGGTCTTAATATTCTTAATTCAGAATGAATTATCCCGAGAACTGGTTATCCAAGACCTGAAAAATCTTGACACATTCAAGTGACACGTTATTGCCGACGTCTTAGCAAGCGAGTGTTTTATTTGGTGGCGTTCTACTTTGGCAGGTGTTCGACCTGCTGAACCACAAGCTGAAACTGCGAGTCCTTGAAGATGCCAAACAGCAGGTCCAGATCGTCGGCCTGAAGGAGGAGGAGATCCGATGCGTCGAGGACGTGTTCCGGTTGATCCAGCACGGCAACAGCGAGCGTACGTCCGGCGTGACGTCTGCTAACGTTCATTCCTCGAGATCGCACGCCGTTTTTCAGATTATTCTCAAGAAAAGGTTTCTACTTTCTTGTTTACGCCGTCTGTTCGTTGTTCTTATCTTTGTTGCGTTGTCAGTGCATTTAAGAATTAAGTGGGCTTTTCGTTTATGCACAATTATTGTAAAACTGGATTTTGGCAAGGAATTTGCGGCTAAAGAAACTAGGTGAAGATTCATTGCTGTAAAAATGTAATGTTGGCTAAATGTTAAATGGTAAAACAGTATACAGGTTACTTTAGGAGGCTCTTTTGACTAGGCTGTGAAATTGACAAAATTTGTTTTGCTTATCTGCCGTGTGAAAGTTACATCAAGTTTTTATTTGCGTTTTGCAGAGGCATGAAAAAAGCGGTGCATGGCAAATTTTCACTAATTGATCTGGCTGGTGAGATGATTTGAATCATAAACTTACCTTATGCCTGACAATTATTATTATTATTATAGAGCATTCGTAATAAAGCTAAGCGCTCTTCTTTCTGTCTTTGACTTTGTTTTTTTGCTTGAACATAGAAAGATTGGAATTATTGATTTTCAAATTTTAGATGGTTTTATTGTTTTAAAATTTATTCTATTTGATATTTAGGAAATGAAAGAGGAGCAGATACGTCAAGCTCTGATCGTCAGACGCGAATGGAAGGCGCAGAAATCAACAAAAGTCTTCTCGCTCTTAAAGTACATTTTCAGCATTTTCACTGCAGTCTTATTATTTATTTCCAATTTTCTGGTTGTTTATAATTGGCTGAATTTTATATCTGTAGGTAGAAATGGATTGCCAGATGTGTAGAATTGAATTTTATTTCATTTATTTTTGTATGTATATGATGACGGTTGTTTTTGTATAGCTGGACTCAGTAATGTGTCCTTTATTCTGATATTAGGTCTTTTATGGTGCACACAGATTGTCAGTTTAATAATAGTAATGATTAGCAGCAATTATTTTGTGTGGCATTATTTTTGCTTAGGAATGCATTCGAGCGCTTGGTCGGCGAGGCGCTCACTTGCCGTTTCGAGTGAGCAAATTGACGCAGGTTTTGAGGGACTCGTTCATCGGAGAAAATTCACGGACCTGCATGGTGGGTACTTGAAAATCCCTCGTTGTTGCCACATTCTCAATTTATAGTAGTTTAGTAGGGTTTTGGTTTGAATTTGACCGGTGTTTGTGTTGTGTTGCCAATTTCATTTGAATTTTTAAGAAATTCTGTCTTAACGGTTTCAATGTCTTTATTCTGCTGTAGATTGCGATGGTTTCTCCTGGCATGGGTTGCTGTGAGCATTCTTTGAACACTCTGAGATATGCGGACAGGTTTGTTAATGTACTTTTTGTAGCAGTTGACTTGAAATCTGGAGTAATAATTGTTGGTAAAATAACCTTCATTTGTTAAAATTGAAGATTGATTCGATGAAAATTTGATTAGAAGACTTTCATTGAGTGAAATTGTCATTTTATGCAATTGATTAAAAATTGTCATGAATAGATTGGATTTAATTGGTTCTATGTTGCATTTTGTGTGATATGTGTTATACTTAGCTTACCGGGTGTATGTAAGATTACACGTGATTAGGTTGTCAAATCTGTAATTATTTTTTCTTTGTGTGTTACATTTGCTGTGTTTATTTTCATTTGATGTATTGTTTCTTTTGTTTAAACTGTTTCTTGTTTAGAGTTAAAGAGCTTGGTCCAGGTGGTCCTTACGAAGGCAAACCGGATGATCTGGACCAGTTGACTGCAAACGATGAAGGCGTCAAGCCGATGCAAAAGAACAATGATCTTGCAATGCTGCGAAGTGCGAATGTGAGACCCGCTACCAGCTTTAATTAAAGCGCTCTCTGGAGTCAATTTGAAATTGGGTTCTTGCTGCATTGGTTAGAAACTAGCACGGCTTGAACAGACTAGCTGGATTTTGTTGTGACTGTTTTCAGTGATTTTAAGCAGTTCACTTTGGATATATGTACCGGTATATGCTTTATTACCAGGAGGATGAAGTTACAGATGAGCTGATTACATTCCACGAAGCAGTTAATCAGATGCAACTTCAAGAGGAGGAACTCATCGACACCCATCACCAGCTTATAGAGGTAGACTGAGCAGTATCACTTTCATAAGGCATATATTGTGTGTATGTGTCTCGTTAACTAACAACTCTAGTCTAATACCCATCTTTGTACCATTATCGAGTCACAAACAATGTTCCCTCTAAATTTTGTTGAGTGTGCGCGGAAAAGTATAGTGCCTGAGCGGCACACTTTCATGCCTGAGCACCTGAATTGTTTCACAGATGTCACCCAAGACAAAACACAACAAAATCAGTGTTATTTGAAACTAAAAATCACTGCGCGTCGTTTTCTTGTCATGTGCGCGGGCGCGCAGCTTAGAGGGAACATTGATCTGGACCCGCATTTTGGATATCTATCAGAGATATCTGACTGCTTTAAAGGTTTGAAAATCTATAAAATGTATAGCCACCATTATTATATTTTGCAATATAGACACATTAATAGGATGGAAAGTGACGGATTTTTCCACTCCACTGACATCACTGCAAGGTGTTTGAAGGTTCTAAATAGAAATTTGGGTGAAATATCGACATGAATTTTTGGGTCGCCCGAAAATTTTTCATGGACTATAGTCCAGGGTTTTTTTTCGAAATTTGAGCGAAAATTTGTGGTGTCGTAGAGATTTCATATTTGCACCAATTGAAGCCCAGTTGATGCCTACAAGGAATCTGGACCCGCATTTTGGGTATCTATCAGATATCTGACTGCTTTAGAGGTTTGAAAATCTATAAAATGTATAGCCACCATTATTATATTTTGCAATATAGACACATTAATAGGGTGGAAAGTGCCGGATTTTTCTACTCCACTGACATCACTGCAAGGTGTTTGAAGGTTCTAAATAGAAATTTGGGTGAAATATCAACATGGGCGGCCGCGCACATGACAAGAAAACGCCGCGCAGCTTAGAAGGAACATTGGTCACAAACATTTTGACTTGCGTAATAATGTATTCTAAAAGTAATATAACGTGGAACTTGTATAACTCCTCTTATAATTCCAAACAATGGTGATCGCCACTTTCGGGTTGCTTGGTTAGGAAATGAGACTTTAGTCTTTGCAATGAACCATGTATCGGAATAAGAAGTGGGACACGAGTAGCTGGAGACGTGTGAGAGTTGCACTCTATAAGACGTGTGAGAGTCCAGTTGCACTCTATAAGATGTTTGAAGTTAGCAGTTTAGCTGTTGTGCACTTTACTGTAGGAGAGTCAACTTTGGTCTCAGTTGGACAAAGAACTGCTGAAACGAACTGAGGAGGTCGACTACGATGTCGAAGGTAAATAAGTAATTGCAGTTTGCCCCTTTACTGCTCAGCTCAACGGGAAAGTTTGGACTATCAGATTGTAGAATTAGTTGAACTTTCCATACAACAGCTAGGAATACAGTCAGACTGTGCGTGTACAGGATTAATATTGAAAATAGTGTAATATATAACAGACCTGTGACTTTAAATAGTTTTGACTGTCGTTTTTTGAATTAGCTTTAGTTTATTATTATCCATGTCTAACGCCTGTAGTGTAAGAACTGTTTTATTAATAATAAATCTTGTATAGCAAAGTTTTCTTGTGTTATGTGACCAGTCTCTTGTAACTATGGTCAATGCTTCTACTTAGAAGTATTTGCTAGAGAACCTACCAAAAGCATGGCAGAATGACTTTGTACGTAGGTTATGCATATAACCGGTCTGCATTATCTGATGATAATTGTGGATATATTTAACTGATAGGTTATGCTGCTGACCTGGATGAACTGCTCGACAAGAAACTACAAGTAATTGCTCGCATGAAGGGTGAGAAACTCATTTCAAATGTTTTAAAAACCATCGTGATCATTTCTGCTGTGGCAAATAAATTCGAATTTATGCAGCACATAATTTTAAACTCGTTATATTCCTGTTGTTTAAATGCAGTGGCTATTAGCCAAGGTTCTGGAATGGAGGAGGGGTCACACTGACATTTTCTTGTAAAAAGGTCATCAGTTATTTGCAAATTTGCGGTATAGCCTTCAATTGTGCTACCTACCCAACCCAAAAAATTTCTCTACAGTTTTATGCAAAGTCCACAACCGGTCCCAGTCAGAATAGGGGGCACAGCCCCCCGTGGCTATGCCAATGTCTCAATACAAGCTTTCTAATGTCTGTAGAGCTGGTGACTAACTTTCGACAAGAACTTCAGGAAGAGGAGACCCTAAGCCGAAACATCAAAACCAACAGAAGACTTCCAAACAAATAAATGCTTTACTTACTGTATAGTCAGAAACGCGTGCATGGGTCATCACAAATGGATTGATTTTATAACAGATTCCTTTGGATTAACATTTCTATTTGGCATGTGTCATTACACACTTTCACTGTTCTGCACTGGTAAAAATCTCTTGTTCTTTCATACAAGTGATCACATGAATGAAATTGTTTTGAATCATTGTCTTGTTATTCTAGTGACAGTTTATTCTAGTGACAGTTTGAATGAATGAAATTTTGTCAACTTTTCTTGATAGGTGAATTTTTTTTAGCTGGCATCAACCAAAATTATAACATCACCCTCTCTGTGAGAATTTACAACTATCTATCTATTGTCAGTGTTTCCTTCATAACTGCTGACTAGTCAATATGACAGAAATTATATTTCAGATCAATCAGACAACAAATTAAATGCTGCAGGGCAATTAGCGGGACACGCCCTGATCTGCAATAACTAAACTAATTTACCCGGAAAATTAATTCTCCATTGTTTACATATTCAAGTTACTGTATTAGATAGCCCTCACAGGATTTGCTGAAAAGGTATGATTTTGCAGCCCATATTTCAAATGTATTTTAGAATTTCAGCAGTGTGGGTGGATAAAACAGGGCTGTACCAAACTTGTGATCAGCACACAACTAAGAAACCAAAGGAACTCAAAGAAAAAGTAAACATCTGTGGCTGCCTTGTCCTAAGCGCACGATTCCCAATTGATGTAATGAGACAAAATTATGTAGATCCACATAAAAGTCAGACACATGAAAGTAACGTTTCTGTCATGTTCATGGCAATTCAACCTTTGACTAAATTACACGAAGAACAAGCAATTTCTGAATAGTAAAAAAATCTGCATGCAAGCAAACAAAAAGAAATGGCCATTACAAAAAACAAACGAAACAAGCTCTGTGCTTTATTAAAATAATCAGGACCAGTTGTACAACTGCTCAGTGCCAGCTAAGTAGTTCCAATTGTTAATTAAGGCCAGTTAGACAAAAGAATTTATACATATCACCAACAGCCTGCAAAGTGGCATACACAACTGCTGACTTAAAATTACACAATAAACCTCTGAATTTCCACTTAAATCTGTTTTAAAAGTACGACTATGCTGGACGCAGCATTGTTATGCCTATATGATGATCTGAGATGTTGCCAAATGATGGTCTTGATAATTTTTCTTAATTTGCTTAATTAGCTAGTGTCAACACAAAAGGACACTTATGTAAAGTCCTCACAGAATCAGAATTATATGCAGTGAAATAGGCAGAGTAATCAAACCTCTAGAATTAACACGTACAATAGCACCTAAGGTTAGTTCTTTGAAATCAAAACACCAAAATCTCAACAAGACAAAAAGCATTAATAGTTAACGTGAAAAACAGTGACAATTGTTGGCATCATCTCGACGACTATTTCTTCATTCAGGGAGAGGCATGCACCCCCTGAAACTCAAATTGAAGAAGTCTATAAATAACTTAAAGACCAACTCTGATTATCTTGACAAAACATGTACAACAGATGAGCTTTTAAAAGGTTTTCAAACATCAGAGAGGCAAATTACCATTGTCTATTTTCTACATACATTAATTATTATCAATCACTTTCTGCAAGGTCAGAATCATTAAGATGCATGTGAAATATGAATCAGTGAAACAAATGCAAACAAAAGCATGCCTTACCACACCGAATTGCAATATTACAAGAATCTTTCTGGTTTCATTTTAATCAATTCTACTTCCAGGTAAATACAAATCACTTTACAGATGGCCATTATTCAACAGTATACTTCCATCTTGGTGTTTTTTAATCTGTATGGTGCATTTTGGCACATTTATAGCAGCAATGTTGGTGGCTTATGTCAACAATCTAGAGTAGTTTGCCATGGTCTTTTTAGGCCCACGTTTTACCTTCACAGCTCACTGTTGCTGCCAATTTACCCATGCCTAAGCAATGAACGGCTTTGTTAGCCACCAGAACCACAACTCGATCTCAGCATATTTACCTAACCAAGTATGAGCCCCTTACCCAACAACTAGATTTCCTGGTAAACTTAACCTATTTTTCAAATGCTGTCCAATACACCTAACAAATGCAAGAAACTCAGTAATAATATCTATGAACATATATCTATTTTCACAAGAAATATTCTTAATATGTCAAAATACACAACATCTGCACAGGTGCAGTACACACAAGGGCATACGACAGACGCGGACTTGCGTCAAAAAGTTATGGTTTGTACTTGCAACAAACAGAATGGCAGACAAAATAAAAAGCATAACATGAAATCCCATAAAAATAGTGGCACTTATCACAAAAGAAAATTTTACCAGCTTTCTATATTTCTCCACTTAAACTACAAAAGGCTTTAGAAACACCTTACAATCTAACATGCAACTGTATGAACATATCTCAGAATGGCAGACAAGTCCATGGCAGACCTGCACACCTCTCAAAAAATCAGCTCACCAAAGTAAATAACGACTAAAACACACCAAGACAAACATCAAAAACTCCTTTGATAATTACAGAAATTAATTAATAACTTATGTGCTGAGCAATCATTAATCATAACAGGATTTCCTCGGGGAAATACCGATACTGTGTCTTACATTACACAAAATACAGTATTCAAATGCAATATTTAATCAGAGGCTTACAAAAACCGTGTAAAAAGTGAAATTCAAATTAGCGTCACTTTAACGGTGTAAGTATCTTCAGTAATTATATAAACAATAATGAAAATATACCTATCATAATACACGTCTTATAATCGAACTGACATATCATTAACTCATTAACCATGTATGGCTGATCAATTCCATACCCAAGGAGCCTCAGCTTAGAAAATACCCTAGTCTACTTAATTCAGTCTAAAGAAAGCCCTGAAAAATTGTCAAATAAAAACCAGAAGGAAAGGGATCAGCAGAAAGACGAAAAGCATGATGGATTATTTGCCTTGACAGTGGAATATCCCATTATTTATTGATGGAAGGAGAGCAGGAAGTCTTAAGCATGAGTGTAATTGTAAAAAAATTGAGTTCTGTTCACAGAAACTTATACAAATTTTCTTACACGTGCACACCAACAGCAACCTATAAAACATCCGACAAATAACTAAAACAAACAATACAAAACAAATGTACATGCAACAAAGACTTACAAACTATACAAGACTTGCTTAAAAATCACAAACATTCTTTGCAAAGACATACATCGGCAATGGCCAAACCGTACTACACATGCAATTAACAAGACAGGCAGGCATCACATGAACACACGAGTGCATGATCTTCCAGATGACACTTGTGACAAAAAGAACAAACATTTTCCTTAGTACAAAATACAACAGAGACAATGTAACACAAAGGAAATTCAGCCAAATGATAAGGACAGATTTGCCTCAAGAAACCAATTAAGCTTTTGCAAAATGTAGAAAACTCCTAGATCAACCTGTGGATTTCAAATCAGCAGGTAAAACAAAGCAGACAGGTACAACGAACTGAAAGCGAGTTTTTTTAAACCAATCAGTAAATATACAAACTCTGTGCTGTTTTAAACGTATGAAGTCTGGAACTGGATAAAATATGCTTCGAAAAAATTAATCCGGCAATTGCTTTCGAGTTTCTTGCTCAGAATAAATAAGAAACGGCCATATAAATAAGCGTGATACATACGAGAACTCTTAAAGCTGCATGCAATGTACCACCAACTACAGCTAAAATGTTTCGTTAATGTACCAAAGCAGATGTTACCAGACAGAGCAACATCAAAATACAGAGAAATCCCATACACTGAGTCACACTTTCACTCCGAGCTACCGATACGAAAGCATTTTCAATTTTAGTCTTTGATGTTCATTGCAATATGGCCTTGCCTATAAAGAAATTCTGGAAGAGTAACAACCCCATTGGAGCCAACTTAGAAAATCAAACTTGAAAGCTGACAAATCCTAGATCAGTCTTTCTTCTGGAGAATGACTTAAAAAGACCCAACCCACTCTATGCTCGGCTAAGGACTCCACCTGGCTTGATCTACAAAATTAAGTTATTCTTAATTATTGTCAGGATACGCTGAAATCGACAAAGATGGAAAAGCACCCGAAACTCTGATTACAACTGAATTTCTGTCCTTATCAACTAGAAGAATCAAAGGAAGATTTGTTAAAAGATGCTGAAAAACATCAGCGCCAACTGTAGACTCTAGACTCCGTAATGCTGCGCCAGTCGCTCACGGAGTGGAGGCGGAAACTGATCGGAAAACCTTGTCCAATTTTCATCTCCAACTTGATTCTTGAAGCCATGCAATATCTAAAAGCAAGAAATTCAAAAAAATATAACCCAACATGTCTGCCATCACCAAAGATCAGAGGCATAAACAACTACCTAACATCTGCATTTCCCTTCAGGCAAGAAGCCTCCTTCAGAAATTCAGAACATAAAGAACACAAATGTAACCTATTATCAAATAAAAACTAAACCAGTTCAAACACAAACATACCAGTTTTGTCACATATTACATACTGCATATCACTGATAAAAAGTAAAGATGAATTTACATAAATTCAACAAAAACAGTTGAATATAAATAACATTATTCTAATTTATTTCAGTAACGATGCATCGTCATGTACCCTGCAAGTTAAAATTTAGACAATACAAAACCTTACCAAGAATGATTATCTATTAGTAATATACTATCCAGGTTCAGCTTTTTATAGTTTATAGAAGAGTAGGTATTCAACAAATAACAACTATAGGAGTCAAATAACCAAGCCAAAAGTATGTGATTACAGGCTGTACCAAAAAAACTACATGTTTTTTTCAGCAGAAGTTTCTTCTTAGTACCTTGAAGAACATTTCCTTGAGATCCTCCTTTGGACTGACCCAAGAGGCTATAGCATCACAGAAGAAGATGAAATCTTGAACAACGCCATTTGGGTTCAGATTGATCATTTCACAGACCCCTCGAAACGACGAATCTTTCTCTTCATTGTCGCGTATGTTGCGCAGAGAGAGTACACCTAAATTCCACAGTTATATTTCACAAACTGACCTCTAACACCGATAAATCAAACATATCCGATAATAGAAGATGCTAGTTAAATTTGAATTTTTTTGACCAAGTACGGTGCAAATTTTCTCAAACACTGCCTAGAAGCAGATTTGTAACAACTGACCTTGCAAAAATGCATAGATAAATAATTATATTGTATCAGTGAAAACAGGCAACATAAGTGTACTAACCACTGTCTAATGAACTGCTGAAGCATTGGAGCAACAGTCTGTGGACAAACAAGTCCAAGCCTTCCTATTGTTATGGCTGAAAATAAAAAGACGTAGGAACTGTAACATCTATACATCGTTCTTAAAATTTCAAGCAGGAGACATAATAACAGAACAGAGACTAAAAATCATCAAAATGAAAATGTTTCAATCAGAGAATTATTTCAACAACAAATTGCTTTCAGACAGACCTGTGTTTTCAAGAAGTGTCTTTGGAGTATTAGGCCTATTAATTATAACAATCAAACGACTCAAGACCACCGGAACATACGGCTTCATATCCTCACCTACAAAAAAAATCATATTTGACACAATCCTTCTGAAAATCCCCCCATAAGATATGAATCTCTCTCTCTCTCTCTCTCTCTCTCTCTCTCTCTCTCTCTCTCTCTCTCTATATATATATATATATATATATATATATATATATATATATATATATATATATACACACACACATATAACAAATCAATAAACATCTAAAAACTTCAAAAGACACTGTTTATTTACTTTAGAATGTCCCCCTTCTCTCTATCAGTCATCAACCAGCCAGCCTCTCTCTCTCACTCTCTCACACACACACACACACACACACACACACACACACACACACACACACAACTGATAAACCATGCAACCCCTGCCTTTCAGTGTGTGTGTGTGTGTGTTTTCTACTAAAAATCAAACAGAAAATAATTAACAACCCTCCACTCACCAGCTTTGATTGATAATTCACCAATAGCCCAAGTTGCATTGTTACAGACCGATATAAATTCTGGGTTAAGGTTGGCACCAAGAACGGGCATGAATTCACCTAACAAAAGAAATCATCAAATCCCGAATATATATGCATAAATTTCAGTTGGTCAATAACACAGAGGAACTTAATATATATAAAATCACAAGAATAAAAGCACGCGAATCATTTTTACTACAAAAGAAAACTAATTTGAATAAACTTCACAACACTTTTAGCTTTTAGATTAACCCTCCAAATACCAACCGATAAAGGGCTTCACGTGCGGAAAGCATGCCTTGGTCAAATCACCAAGAAGTGCAAATGAGCTCTGCCGGACTTCTGCCATTGGATCCTAACACACAAAGAACAAAGCAGAATAACCTCTTCAGTCTAAAATGAAACAATAAGACCATAGTGAATGCTGTGCATTTAAGAACCAGTTCCTCATTTCAATGGAGCCCAGTTTAGAAACAGTTAATATTTATCCTTTGACAGTCACTGGATATAGAAATATGGTGATAGCATAAGTGTCACAGTGGGTTTTCATCATCAAAATCATCATCATCATCATCATCATCATCATCATCATCATCATCATCATCATCATCGCTCTCTGCCAACTCATTAGTGGCAATTGCTAGTCAGAAAACATTTCCAGGCTTTTTTGTCAAATGTTAGTTATCTTCCTTCTACAATTGTCAGTTGTCTTTCTTTGAAATCTTCTTTTATGTTTTCCATCAATTTTTTCTTGGCCTGCCTCTTCCTATTTTACCTTCCTTGTTTGTGTAGAGTGCTTTTTTGCAGATCAAGGATCACAGCAGGTTTTACAGTAAATTAAATCAAGCACAGAGAATAGAGCAACATGATATATAATGGATGGAGTAGAGTGGACAAGGAAAAAGTTCATGGGTTCAAAGTTCAAACTCCAGGCTGTTTGGTGGGCAAATTCTTCAACATTATGACCCTTATGAAAATGCAAAAAAACCTGTCAAACCTGCATGCACTGGTAGAGAAGTTTCAGTAGGTTGCTGCTGGATGCTAACGCTTCAATGTGATGTTCCACTCCTTCGGCTAAACCGCTCAGCAGGTCCAACGCAACAATCATGAAATCCTTGTCGGGGGCTTCAAATTGTTCTGGATTAGAAAAGTGTGCCTACAAAACAGAGAATATCCGACATTTACAAACAAGATCACATCGTTGCAAAAAACAGTAAATTTCAAGTTTTAGCGGTCACGACTAAATCCAGAAATTGAGCAATAAAAGTGGCTTTTTACAAAGACGGGTGTGGTTTCCAAGCAAATTAATTATCTTACAAAATCTTGATTCAGAGTCTGTTCGATCAGCGAGACGCAGCGTCTAAAGACAGGTTCACAGTACGGCAAAAACCCCGACTGGAGCGCAGTTGCAACGCTCGAAAGACACTGAAAATGCAAAAAAAAAAGCACTGTGTAAAGAAAAACTATTACCAAAAATTGCACTTAAGCAACACTTATGAACAGATATATTCACATCCAATTCTTTTGGATTTATGACACAAACAACCCTACTGTCATCACATGTATCGACAGCACAAAACCAGTCAAGCCTATCTGTTAACCCTTTGGCCACGTAAGACCGATACTTCCGCTCCACAACATATTGGTTATATGGATTGCCACGGCTAAAGGGTTAGTGTCACAAATAACAGGTTGTTAACCTAGACACCTTGCATCAAGCAGCCGCTGAATAAATGACAATTATAACAACTGGGAAAAACACAGGCATCTCAGAAAGACATTATACATACTTGACTGTCCTAGCAGTAGGATATTAAAGTCATACAAAATTCCCAGTTAAATAATCATGCTATTTTCACAGTCAAGTCAAAACCTCAGACTTCTAATTTTTCAAGTAACATCAATTTCAAGCAAAACATTATTTCTGTGCTTACCTCAAGAAGTGGAAACAAGTCCTTGTCTGTATCTTTAAGAATGTTCCATTTTTCGATCAGTGGAGGCATAAGCAGGGTGATGTATTCCTGCAAGATATATTCCAACATGCATATGAGATACACTATAACATGAATCAAATATAAACAAATTCTCTAATTGAAAACAGCAATACAGTGGATCCCACTTAATCGCATACCGATTAATTGCATAACCCGCATAATCGCATAACAACATAAAAACCCAAAACCCAAACCAGTGTCTTGTGCGTACAATTCATTATCAGACGTCCCGGCTATTCGCATAGCCCAGTTAATCGCATAAGCAATGCTTGCACGGCACCTATGCAATTAAGCGGGTTTCACTGTACGCATATTGAAAGGAAACCTGTCGCCCGAATACTCACGGGTTTGTTAAGATGGTGCCCGACCGAGTCTGCCAGCGTTCCAATTGCATCGTACAGAATGAGGAGGTTCTTGTGCTAACGATGAAAAATACAAAATTCAACCATCGTCAATTAAACACAGATTTTAAGAACGACTAACAGAGTAACACAATCACATTGGCACTCTTCTTCACAGCAACCAAACATTGCAATCAGGAAGTTGGCAAAATGAATGCCTTTTCAAAATCACGCCATGCAGTGTTATCAACCTTCCGCTGTTTACAGTCGCTGATTTCTTTATGGCATCCTTTTTAATTTGACAAGAGGGAATTACAATTTTCAAACCAAGGATTGGCCTGTGACTAGGACAACAGCATTATTAAAATGGCGTTATAGAAGTTCACTGATAGTAATGATGATGATGATCCTTCCGTTGTTCTCGGTCTCTGGTTATTTCATCAAGAGTCAATCCCTGTCTTCAAGCGAATCAATACTCCACTCCCTTTGGATTTCTATTTGACGATTCCTTTGGGGTTTCTATTGTCATCCATCCTCAATTACATGGCCTTCGCCTCCTGATGAAGTTATCAAATGCAACATAACATGCAACGTCAGTTATTTACCTGGTATTTGCCAAAGGCATAGACAAGAGTTTCGAGGATGAAGCCGAGATATGGAACCAATTCAGTGCAAGCTTCCTCTTCTAACGTAGCAAAAGCCGAGCATGCCGCCTCCTGCACTCTTTTGTTGGCGTCCAGAACTCTCTTCAGCAACTAATACAAAAATAGAGACAACACAAATAAGTTACAAACTGACGCAAAGAATACAAAATCTATTCCGTAAGAACAGAACAGTAAATTTCAAATCCATTACTTCAGATTGTGCAAATTTTTACTCAAATAAAACAAAAAATGCTGTAAGGGCATCAGTTGACTGAAAAAAAAACTGTCTGCACCCAACGCACAATGCATGCGTGCAATCAGCAAAATGGTCAAACTGACCTCTGTCATGAGAGGCTTGAGATAGAGTTCGTGTGGTTGACCGACTACCCAGTGAGCATATCGACTAAGTGTCCAGCAAGTAATCGAGCGTACGAGAGCCTTTTTGTCCGAAAGACAGGTTATCAAATAGGGAATCAACTCAGGCAGATGAACCATCATGCCATTCATGCAGCCTACGTAAACATCAACAATTTATTCAAATATGCAAATTTAATGCCATTTAAACAATGTAACAGAAGCTTCTCCAAGAACATAACTTTTCCATCTGTCTCTGAACAGTGCAATAATATAAAATCATGCAAAATAATGTAAAATGTACATAATTTTAAAGGGTTTTAACCCTTAAACCAACTGATACTTTGTAACTATATGCAATGTGACTGAGCATACTCAGTTCCGGTTGCTAAAGGGTAAAAATGCACTTGACTCGGGCAGCAATCGTAACTCAAATAACAAAGAGACTACACTACAAGAATTGTCTTGATGATGACGACGATAATAATAGAAATAATAAATCAGACAAATTAACCTTCAGCGATGGCGCCGAGGACAAGAATTCCCGACTCTTTTATCTCCCATTCCTGATGAAACAAAAGCTCCTTCAGAATTGGAAGAACCACGGGCAAAATCTCATCGTGGAATACATTTGCCAGAACATCCAATGCGGCCGCAGAACACTTTCCTAACGGACAGAAACACGTCTCAGCCTAAACTCAAGTTGATATTCAGAGTTTTTATAATACAAACGTGATTTTCTAATTCACAAATAGGCGCATTTCATTTTCATGTCATTAATAAAAACCCTGGCAAGGCTGACATGATTACACCGAGCGGGCAAAATTTTGTAATCTTACTGAGATTCCAATCCGATAACGCATCATCGTCCATGCTTCCATCATCCTCATCATCACCATCCTACAGCAAAGAAAACAGCAAACCATTAATAAAGCAGATCTGTGGCATTAATCTAAGACACAAACTTTCATTTGTGGTTCCTCTAACACTACCTTCAAAACTCAAACTTGTTCCAACTTCAATTAACCCCTCCACTGCCACTGTTGCTATTGATCATTATGCTGTGACACTGTACGGCATATGGCAGTGATGGGGTTAAACTACAACATTTCAACCTTGGCCTAAGACCTGAATATCACTCATCCAGCACTCGGCTGATGCGGCTGAAGACTCCCAAGTCTTCAATTTCTAAAGTAATATCCACAAAATGCTTAAAATCCTCTAAATCCATAAACTCAATGGTCAAGTGGATTTCTACAAATGCCAAATTTTTATCTTAACCCTTAAACCAACAAATACCTTCCAACTATATGCAATGTAACTGAGTATACTCGATCTAGTGGGTTAAGGATTAAGAAATATGGCAATGATTGTCCCGAAAAACATACAAGTTGGCTTGAATAATAATAATAATAATAATAATAATCTAAAAACTCTTGTTCTAATGCAATTTGTGCATGTTTTTATAAGCAAACACAAACCGCAAGCCATGTCCTAGGCATTACACAGCAAAGCAGCAACATTGATTCCATAATGCATAAATTTAGACTGTCTTCAGGAAATCAATGTTACAACAAGTTATTGCCTTAGACCCACAAAAGTAAAAAATTCCAACTTGATTGCAAGCAATGAAAAGTAATAAAACCCAAGATAAGCACTACTTAACTTCACTAGAGCATCAAAATTTTAACTAACCAAACAAAATCAACCAACAAAAACAAGACCCTAAATAAAATTTAACACCTTAGCGTCCACTGCTAACTCACAGAACTCTTACATTCAATATAATATCACTATCCAGACTTTTATCCATCTTATTCAACTGCCTTGCCAGAGGACTTCTCTGAAATTTATAAATTAACAGTACAAGTGGCTAAGCCAAGAATGATTTATCACGATAACATATATAAGGTAATACCAATAATTATACAAGTCAATGCTAAAAAATAAATAGGTGCAAATTTGTCTTTGAAAAGGCAAGTAATAAGAGTTAGAAACAATGCACAAATTACTTTTGAAAACATACAAACAAGGCTATAAAGATTTTCAGAAATATCTCAAACATTGCTATATTACTTGAATGCTATTGAATTGAAGATAAGTAATGATTCAACACAAAAATTGGGAAATAAATCTGAATTGGGAGTTTTAAATATCCTATCCTGACTTCGTTCATGCAATACGATATAACCATATGCAAAACAGGAACAACAAAAAATACATCAAGTTACAATAAACTAAAGTGCATGCAGTACTTAGCATAAAACCATGATTTTGTGCTTTTGCATATCAGAAAAAAAAACTGTTCACAAATATCTAAAATAATATCTAAAATAAAGCAAGCATTGCTTTACATCTCGATATAAATCAAAAATATGCTCGAATGTATGTAAATATCTTCACTGAATTCACACACACACGCACACACTGCAACATCAACAACAACAATGCAAAATGATAGCGATCGAGATAATAGCAATCGAGATTACCAGAGGATAACAGAGCTTTCTAACCTCTTCTCCAGATTTTCCAATGCTGTGCGTTCTGGATCGGTGAAATCTTGGCTTGATGTCCGATTCTTTGTCCGGTATTGTCTCGTCATCTTCAACGTCACCCTAGAGAGTTGCAACACAACGTAACTAAATATCTATTACGCCTTCTTCACTAAAACCTCCGGCTTACTGAACACTTTACAGTTGCATTTTGAAAACTTTATAAAATCAATTAACAACCTTTAGCAGCTACTACTCACACTGGAATTAATAGCAAAAAACGGTAAACTTCATGATTAATGCCTTTAAAAGAATGATGTCGATCTCCGAATACTTCATTCCGTGGATGAGTACTGGAATGAGTCTGTCAGTATGCGCAGTCAGTACTTCCTTACAGATCGGCTGTTCGGCTAGCGAGAGCCAAAATTCACAAGCCTCCAAGGCAACCGTTTGGTCAGGATCTTGCGTTCTCATCAGCATGTACTAAAATAGCAACAAGTAATTCACTAAAGATAATTGTCCATAGTAATCAAAGGCATTATCTTAATCATGCACAAAATATAGAGGACTCAATATTAATCATCACTCAAAATTACCGGTACACTAAAAATTACAAAGAGTTGTGATTTTTTAATGGCACAGAATAAACCATAGACCTTGGCTATCAACAACGTCTTATTAACCTTTTCAGGGCCACCTCAATTCTACCTCAAAAGAGTTAAACTGTTACAAGCTAATAACAAATAAAAATCGCACAGTTCTTTGTATTTGAAATTAAGGAAATCTGCAGATGTCATGTGAAATAACAGTCAAGACTTTACAGACTTCAAATGCAATGTAAACAAATTCAAGGCAAAAGAGATCTACAAAACCGATAGCAATGGACATCATCTCATCACGAATCAGATTCATCCAGAATTCTACCAATATGGTAACTTCTGACTTCAAGTATATAACAGTTGTCGTGAATACCAAGACATAACCTCCCTCTCCTCTCTCTCTCTCAGCCAGCTTCATGAGAACATGTCCAAACCAAAAGCATGCATTACAAGACAAACTGAAAACAGCAAACCTCGACTAAGTTGTTTATGTGCGGAATGAGTCGGTCCATCCGCACTTCGACTAACATCACCAACGCACGGCAGACATTCTTGCGCACTTCGGAATCTTCATCCGTCGAAAGGAAAAACAGATTCTGGAAAACAACACAAATTACAAATAATGTCAAACACAGAATATCCGATAATTTTAAATTTGGAGAGCCTGTGTGCACGAGTTGTTTGATCGACTCTGTCTGAAGGAGGGGAAAAATTAAATAGCGGCACCACCAAACAAAATGAACGAATGGCCATGTAAGGAGCTGGACTGAAAGCAATTCCTACGACAGACAACGGGCTTGCTTCACTTCTAGTCAATGCTTGACAAAGTTGTATAAACTGTGTCAACCACCGATGTGCTACAGAAATCAGACCCAGAGTAAAGGCAGGTCATTCAATTTATTGACAACTTTTCAGGAAAATGATAAATCACTTGGACCTGCTTTCTTTTAAAAACAGGGGACTACAAACCTCCAGAAAGCTGTCGACGTGCATCATGAGTGCCTGAGAACGGCCGATGATAAATTGGTTGACACAGGCAATTGCATGGGACCTAGAAAAAGACAGAAACGGTGACGTAGCATAGAGAAACAAATACCAAAGTGCAACATCAAAATCAACTGAAATAGAACAACCAATTGTGTTTAATTACATCCTCATGTAAATGTCTAACTTTTGATTCTTGGCTAATCAGTCTCAGTAAGCAAACCACACCTTGTGATTAATTGAGGAACCATGCAATAATGAATATTAATTTTGACAGTCGGCTATTTTTGTTATTGTACCTTATTTTTGCACTGTTATGCTTGAAAAACTGCAGGAACTTTGGTATCAGAATGTTGAGAGGTCTGTTCAGGGCTTCCGTGTCGAGTACCTCGGCCGAGTCTTCGCATATCTTCTGCAGAGCACCAAATGCTCCCTAGCACACACATTGGTGGCACAAAGTCAAAACCTCAAAGGTCTTTTATCTGATAGCATTAATTTAAAGCTTGGTTCTGATCTAAAAGAAAGCAATACAGGTATACTGAGAAAAGTCCTGGAGACACAATTTAACCCCTTTAATAGTTGCCCCGAGTATACTTGTCCATTTTACTTTGCATTACAAATAAATGGACACTAAAGGGGTTAAGTCACTTGCAAAATTACCATTGCCTACGTACAATCCTGAATATCTGAAAACATAAACAAGCTGTCAGTTGGATTCAAAATCATGTACGACTATATAAAAAAACAGCATCATTATAACTAAACAAACAGGAAATGACAGCTCTTGCAAAATATATAAAAGTGAAGCCAGAGACACCCTGATTACAACTTTTATACGAATAGTAACTCATTTGGGTTAATTCTCATTATCCTGTTTATGGGATTGCATTAGGATTAGGTTTGTCATTATCAATATATTACAAATTAGGATCCCGTTTTCAAATACAGAATTATCCAGGAAGGCAAATAAAAGCTAACCTCACAAACATTGTAATCTTCAGAGTCTAGGTTTTGGCAGAGGCTCGGAAGGAGGCCCGGCCAGTTTTCAAGACTGCCCTTGGCAACGATAGTGGTCACCAAGATACCAATGGTGGCTCTAATCAAGGGTGAAGGGTCTCCGATGCTGCCAAGACACTCCTGCTTGATGAAGTCGGTCACCTCTGGTGGAAACTTCTCGTAATGAGCTCGGATGTTGTTTTTCAAAATCAAGCCGCTAAGAGACCGTGTTGGTTCATCTAAATAACAAAGGAATACTTAAAACGCACAGATGCTAAAAAGCATAAAAGGCTATAACAGTCACTTTAGCAGCTAACTAATTCAAAAAAGTAGATTTAAAACAGTGCAGCAGCTTTACAGTTACAAATATGGTGCAACAGGGTACACTTATGAATGCACATATGGTCTTATTAAATAAACAAAACTTTAATAGCATATAGTAATCAAAGTACTTCAATGATGCTGTAATATTTTTTGTACAATGTTTCATTAAGACAACGTTTTAAAAATCTGACATCTGATCTGAAAAATTAACTAATCACTGTCAGTAACAAAACTAAACTTAACGCTTCTAACACATAGTAACATCTATATATCAAGTGTTTGCCGCTGCCTTCATAAATTATTTGCTTAAAACAACACCAACAAACGCCTACCTTCTGATGTCAATTTCGTCAGTACAAAGATGAGATAATTGTTGAAATCCGGGTATTTATTTAGTTCCTCAAGTTTCTGCAACGAAAAGATCAAAAACAAAACTCTTTAAAACAATTAATACACACGATTCCATGAAACGATCTCCCTAATAACTGGCATACAAAAACGTGTTTACAATGTACAACAGAATAGAATCCAAACAAAACTCTTACTAAAGAGCACAATGAACAGAAGGAGACAGTCTAATGGCGTCAATTCTTCATGCTCCACATAAAACAGAACTACCTGAATTATCAAGACCGAAATTCTGCAAAATCATTCACAGCGCTATAGCAGTTACCGACTTTCACAACGAGAGGCGGAATAATTATCCTTAAATTCTACGATCGAACAGATCGCGCGATCGGTTACCTGCTGAACCGCTCGCTGAGTGGCGTTGTCCGGCGACTGTGACTCACGGAGCAGCTGAAGTATCTGCTGTAGTCCGCCGTCCTCCGGCTGCCACAGATTAACAGCCATTTTGTGCTTCAAACTTCGTAAAAATGACCGGAAACGGAAGTGCAACTAAGACGCCAAACTAAGAACGGCGATCACTGAAAGTTTCTACCTCCATGGTTTCTACAGCGACGTCTTGCATCATTTGCATGCCCACATAGTGAGTAAGTAAAATTTCGTGAATATCTATATCGCTTTATAGAGCAGGTACAGCAGTAGCTGCTTATTCCTAGGCGCTTAATTTACAGTAAATAGTTATTGCCGAAGTTTAGTTGTCAACCGGACAAAGTCGATTCCAGAGATCAGGCAAGAGTGAGAGCAGGAAAGCAGCAAGGCAGACATAGCAAAGATGTAGACTTGTAGACTAAAGAAAGTCTAATTGTCACGTACTATGGCCAGGATTGGAAAACTCCTAGGTATTTTATAATTGCATTTACCAGCCCTGTGTATGGCTACTCCTAAATGAAATATAAATTAAACCCTAATTGGCCACATGAATTAGCCTCGATATCGGGATAAAAATTAGCAGTTAGTTCTCAATTTACGCTTCTTTTAACTAAAAACAAATAGGCACTCTTAAGAAAGTGACGTGAGTGCAGTGTTGGGACCCGATCTGCATTGGGGTCCAAAATTTAGATTTTTACGTCTGAACCCACTGGAGGTTTAAAAATATGGAGTAGGCACAATACCAGCTGCATTACTGTACATACAATACTGTACTAACAAATCTTCAGACTAGAAGCAGATAAATATCAGATGCTATCATTCCATTTCAGTTGGTGTTGCTAGCCAAAAATTAGTTTCAGTGAGGTCAAGAAGATAGCCTATCAAAAGTCCAGAGGCTGAGCTAAGGGGTTGGGGTACACATGTACCCGGGCGCCGAGGTGAGAGGAGGGCGCCAAAATCTGGTTTAAGGTAGCAAAAACTTAACCAAGCAAAATAAGTGATGACCTTTTTGCTTGTCAGGAGGATTTTCGGGAGTTGAGAGGCACCATATAGTATGCTTTGTCCCCGGGGCTGGACACCATAGCTCCACCTCACCACAAGTCACCTAGAACTGAATACTGTACTACTGCAATCACGTAGGCACTGAAACAGAAATTAAACTCAATATTTCCAAGTTTTTGTATTCAGATAATGCATCTACTGACATTTGGACTATTGTAATTATAACCGGACTAAGAAATATATAAAAGACCAAAAATCCATGGCCCACCACCATAAATGACACAAATAATATGATTCCTGTTGTATCACAGACAGTGAATTTTCTACAGCTGTTATTTGTGATTGAATGCAGGCATTTTAATGAAAACAAACCAGTTCTATCCTATCCCATTAGACTGTAATGCTGTCGTTCTAATATAACAACCATAACCAAACTGTATATAGTTAAAAATTACAACTCAGAACATTTGGCCAAAAAGCATTGTGACAAAAGTATAATCAATAAAAACATCCATGAATAACAGATTTTTACAAAGAGATGTCACACAAGTCATAATAACAACAAAGAACCCTGCTTCTGTAAAAGCAACTTTAGGCGTTAATGTTGGCTGTTTTTGTAATATTCCATACGGACCGCTTCTCGTTCTTCAGGCAAAGGCAAATCTGGTTTAAGACCTTGATTACGTCTATCCTTCACTACCATTTTCTAAAACAAATATAAAAGATAACATATCAGTATAAATATTGTCATCAAAATCTATATTTATTAACAAGGTGAGTCATTGACTGCGGCACAGTTTCTTTGCCAGGCGCGGCCGTTATACGACCTCCCTGGCTTCAGATGCATTGAACAGAGGATGTCATATGACGTCCCTACCGCCCTGCAGTACCAAAATAAGAATGTTAACTGACGTCTCCAGTGCTCAACGTGTTAATGAACATCTGTATATTCTCTGCCCACAAGCATTGGCTAATATTGTGCAGAGACAGATGAAATCTATCATCTTGCAGAGCTTTAAAAGAGCAGACTCAGAAAATAAGATTTATAAATGTTCTTATCATCCTGTTTTCCAGACTCAGTAAGGACATGCATGGGTGGTAACTCAATGCAGTTATAGAAATACGACCCAAGCTAATTTATGCCATACTAACAGTGGCGGCTCCACCGGGGGGGCCAGGGGGGGCCCGTGCCCCAATTAATTTAGTTGGGACCCTATACTAATGCTACATACATTAAACAACAAACATTTCATGAAGATGTTGCCCCCAACATACTTGTCAAATCCTAGAGTTAATACTGAATCAACATACATTTCAAGATGTTGTGCATACAAGTCATAGTTAACTGAATCAAAATTGCGCACAAGCAAAGAAGATACTTACCCAAAAACTGATACAATTCCGGTAATTTTTAAAATGAAGCATGCATTTGTCTCTCTCATAATGCTCATTCATGCAGTTCAGTGACTGTTCCGATTCCTAAACAGAACAAATAAGCACAATAATTTGGATGTTAAACTAATACAAAATTTAGATTTAATTCCAACATATGTCCCAATACTTAGCATGATTTAAGGTGGCTTTGGGTGATTTAAGGTGGCTCACAGCGCTTTTAGTTTTGGCTGATGGCTATGTCACTGCACTTTATAAATCGTCGATAATAATAATAATAATAATAATAATAATACAATATGTGCAGTGGCGGCTCTAATTTAGTGGGGGGCGTTGGGGCAACTTCTAATCATGGGGGCCAACCATTTGTTGTTTAATGAACGTATAGGGTCCCAACTGGGGAGGCCACTGGGGGCAGGCTCAAAGGGGGCGGGGCCCCCGGTGGAGCCGCTGCCTATGTGAACGCCACTACGGGCGCCAACGGGGCTTGAACCCGCTCCGTCAGCCTACCGCTCCAGTGCGTAACCCATTCCCATTCTGCCATGCTCCGCTCCAGACAATAATTAGCGCACATGTTATTTTTGCACAATTCAGTCTCTGTTCTAATGATAAACAGAAAAACACAATGCGCTATATGAATTAACGAGTTTTTACACTCACTTTACAAACGAATGTTGACGGTCACCTTCAGACAAGGGTTCGTTCCTTCGTCGTTCATCTGGCTGGCCGCCCTTATTCGCTGCTGTCTCTTCACTTCTCCCTCTGACATCTCGCAAGACTGTTCCAGAGAATTTTTAACAGATTTAAAACTACTGGTAAATTAGAAGGAAAATTTCTAAAAGTTAAACGTAATTACGTAAAGTATTTACTTTCACATGCTTTGAATTTTCAGCTAACAGAACAATGTTACCGCTCAAATTGTCTTACTTTACAAAAATATAATATGAACGTCAGTAAATGTAAAAGAGACAGTGGAAAATGCCAAGGATCAGTCAAATCATTTTGCATCAACCCTTATATTATAACATTAGCGTCGCCACGCGGGGAGGGGGTCAAATGTGGGCAACTGCCCCCAACCTGCCCCCAGACCGCCTACCAGATTCGCGCAAATCCGGTGAGAAAGTTTTCTGTGGAGGGTGGGTAAGGAATCTGACACGCTAGCCCCTTTTGCCCCCCCCCCCAACCAGAAATTCCTGGCGACGCCACTGTGCACATACATATCAATATTTTCCTGCGCTACTGCACCAGACCAATGAAATTCAGTTCCTTCGAAATGTGTCTTGTCACTGCACTGACTGGCCCTAAAATTTTAGAAGGAAATAAAATATGGTAACATGAACCTGCGTTTTTAAAAGTAGGGGAAGATGTCCAGTATTGGGACATGTCCTGTATTGGGACAATGCGAAATGCTAGCTACTTACTTACTTTAATATGCCAGTTCCATCTGGCGAATAGAGCTGTTCTAGTTGCCCTTTGATTTGATTGGTAGCGTTAATATCTAAGGCGCGGAAACAGAGAAAACGCGTAAAATTTGTTTTGAGGCATGTAAAGTAAATAGTTTCTATCTCTTTTGAAAGAAATTTGTACCATCTGTAAACAATTCGACGACTCTGCAAGGCTTTCTCCAGAATCCATCTTAATTATTCATGTGACCCGCGTGGACCAATAGGCCATAGCAGGGCCGGATTAAGGTCCGAGTGGGCCGGGGGTGGGGGGATGGGGGCGAGAAAAAAAGGCCGTCGCCTATACTGAAAATCTCTGACAAGCAAAAAAGGTTAGCCTATCTCCCTTCCAAATCGTGCTGACAAGCAAAAAAAACTTCCTTTAAAAAGGTTACCTCTAAAATCGGTGGGCCTATTTTCATGATGGGCCGGGGGCCGGGGGGGCTACAGCCCCCTCAGCCCCCGCCTTAATATGGCCCTGGGCCATAGGTGTGCATGGTTGAATAGCACGCTTCTATCTAAGCATATGCATCATTTTAGCTTTGGCTGAGTTGTTGAAGCTATAATGAATTCACGTGAAAACCCTGTCATGTTTGATGTCATCAGTGTTTACTTCCTCGATTTGTTTAATGACTCGAATCTAACGCATCAGGCACATTGCCAAAATTTCTTAAACACGAGCGCTGATATATATATATATATATATATATATATATATATATATATATATAATTTCTACCACTGTTCTCTGAGGATCTGTTGTTTACTGTTCACTTGTTCGACCTTTCCGAGCGAAAACGGAAGTGCAATATTTGTCTTCAATTGAACAAAGCCAGAGACGCCACAAGAAACGTCCCCCGATAGCGCAATGCGTGTCATGTTTTCAAGAACGCCGTCACTATCCACCACACATAATTATCTTCGTCACGTTTCGCGGAAATGACGATTATTTATTGACCATAGATGCAAAATTAGAATCGGTTATGTGCCCAGCGTGGAACAGAGTGAGGCATAGGTGATGTCCAAAATTTCCCCAGATTTTGTAATCTGCCAAACGTAGCCTACATGTTGGGACATTGTTCCGATAAACATTGGCGGGCATTACTATCAATCGCTTAGCACGGCAGCACGCCTACGCTTTGAATAAGGCGTAAATGTGGATGACCCCTCTGTTAGAGTCTGTTGAATTTCATCAGAATATCGGGGTTGAAGATACTGCTAGCCTATAGAGCCTATAGACCTAATCGCCGCAGTGTGTGGATGGCTATGGCGCAGTTCTCCGTTCTTTCGGAACGGTGTCAAAAAGGGTTTCAATTTTATATTTTTGTGGTCTATTAAACATGTGATACAATAAACCAGGATGTTATTCTGCACCGGTGGTCACGTGAAAACTTATGGGCCTATTAGGCCTACGTCTATTCGCCCTACGTTGATTAATTTCACTTTGTTCAGCACGATATCCAGCAGAATCTTCTTTAATTCAATTTCATGGTATCTTGGAAAATGTCTAATTGACGGTGTCTTCCTATAGCTGATAATTCGACGACTGCTGCTTGTCAAATTGTCAAATTTCAAATTGTGTGTCATCGACATAGGCGGATTTTATTATAAAAGGCTAGGGTAAGCTTAAGCCTACCCAACTAATCCCACCAAAACAAAAAAATGTTTTTTCCATCAACACCAGGTCTGTCGCGTGCTGGATGACATCCCCAGACCCCCATGCTAGCCTACCCAAATATTAAACTCTAAATCCGCCTATGGTAATCGAGTATCAGTTGTTGATTCAAACGGCCTTGATATCTGTTCGCAGAAGTTGTGTGATTTGTAAAACGAAGATCAGCCAACCCTTAACATCCTGTAGAATTCTGTCGATCGTTTTGTTTGCTCGTCACAACTGAAATCCCCCTCCTTCCCTCGACGATGACTCATCCGCTGTTCTATCCTCTTTTCTGCTAAATAGACCAGTCAACCGAAAAATACCATCAAAGAAAACGAGACGCGCCCAAGCTAAGTTACTGCATCATGGCGGGCATTTGCACGCAAAGTGCAAACTAGCATGAGGGGAAGGGAGAGGACAGCACCGAAGCCGTGCCTACCCCTCCCTCCACATCCGGCCAAGGTTGTTGAGCCGCGAAAATTGTCCGGAAAAGAGTGCAAGGGGACTTGAACAATCGTTCTCAGCGATGTTTTTCTAACTATAGGCCTTTACGAACAACATCTTCCGAATTATTGTAGTTGGGTCGGGACTCTTGAAGAATCAGATATTATATCTGAGTGGGAACTAATGATTGAGTGTGCCGCAGCAAACGGTAGAACTGTGCCGTGGAAAATATTGAACAATAGAAAAATGGCGCTGTATTAATTGTTAATTATAAGTTGAATTATATATCTTCAATGAAGTTAAGCATGCGGAGTATTTGAACAAATACAACCGCACATTTAAAAGTTATTTCGTACTGTTATAGATTGAATTCAAGCACCATATTCAGCCACTATCTTTAGCATCCATTACTACATTGATATCAATCGCTAGTGCAAACATGGGCCATCACCTTCTGAATTTAAAATGACTCATCCATGACAACCCTCGTTATTCCACAATGCTAATATTGCACAGGATTTGTGCAAATTCAACCGCATTTTTGAAACTTATTTCGTCCTGCTAGAGATCGATTTCAAGCACCATATTGAGCCAATATCTTTAACATTGTTCACTACATCGATATCAATCGCTATTGTAAATGTAGGCCATCGTCTTATGTATTTATAGCGCATCCAGCATGACAACCTCCATTGTTCCATAATGCTAATAATTCACAGTAGGTATATGTGCAAATCAACCGCACATTTGAAATTTATTTCGTCCTGCATGTTATAGATCGAATTCAAGTACCATAGATCTACTTATAGCCACTATCTTTAGCATCCATTACTACATTGATATCAATCGCTTTTACAAACATGGGCCATCATCTTCTGGATTTAAAACGGCTCATCCATGACAACCCTCGTTATTCCATAATGCTAATAATGCATAAGATTTGTGCAAATTAAACGGCAGTTTTGGAACTTATTTCGTCGTGCTAGAGATCGATTTCAACCACCACATTAAGCCACTATCTTTAGCATTCTTCACTACATCGATATCAATCGCTATTGTAAACTTAGGTCATCGCCTTAAGTATTTAGAGCCCCTCCAGCAGGACAACCCCCGTTGTTCCATAATGCTAATAATGCAGTTATTTGAGCAAATACAACCGCACATTTAAAAGTTATTTCGTCCTGTTATAGATCGAATTCCAGCACCATATTCAGCCACTATCTTTAGCATCCATTACTACATTGATATCAATCGCTATTACAAACATAGGCCATCATCTTCTGCATTTAAAACGGCTCCTCCATGACAACCCTCGTTATTCCATAATGCTAATAATGCATAAGATTTGTGCAAATTAAACGGCAGTTTTGAAACTTATTTCGTCCTGCTATAGATCGATTTCAACCACCATATTCAGCCACTATCTTTAGCATCCATTGCTACATTGATATCAATTGATATTGCAAACATGGGCCACCATCTTCTGGATTTAAAACGGCTCATCCATGACAACCCCCGTTGTTCCTTAATGCTAATAATGCACAGGATTTGAGCAAATGCAACCGCACATTTGAAAGTTATTTCCTCCTGTTATAGATCGAATTCAAGCACCATATTCAGCCACTATCTTTAGCATCCATGACTACATTTATATCAATCGTTAGTGCAAACATGGGCCATCACCTTGTGCATTTAAAACGGCTCTTCCATGACACTCAACCAGAGGTTTCTTTGAGCACAATGACGAACCTGGAACTGATTGTGCACTGTGTGCAGTGTTAGGCCTATGTTCAGATACAGAGCCTGGCAATACTGGAAATAAAAATTGCATCATTGCATTGATAACGAAATGCATCCCCAACATTTACAACATTATTTTCTATTTGTTATTGTTGTGAACCTATTATAAGGGGCATTAAGGTATTTTAACGTGAAGTGTAAAGAAAATTGCTATAGGCCTAGTTGCTAAAAACTAAGACCAGAAAATTATCAACTTTTTGTAACTTTAAGAAAATTTCATATTCATATCTGTTTCATATGCAAAAAGTGTCATCTGAAAAGTTTTGAAAGTGTTTGAAAATCAGAAATTTTGTGTTTTTTGCAACATAACTTTATATATATATATATATATATATATATATATATATATATATATATATAATCAGTATATAAAACAGTATAGGCATATATAACATGTATGTATCTATTTATAACATATATAATATTATATATATATATGTAAATATGTAGCATATATAAAATATTATAACAATATATACCTCAATTTATGCCCCCAAATCAAATTCCTGGCTACGCCCCTGGGCGTCAGCTGCCAATAGAAGTAACAATTATTGTGGGTCGCACAAAAGACCAGAAGAAGACATCAAGGACGATGCGAGCGAGACCAGTACAGTATTATGTCACGCGAAAAGCGAACTGCGTCAGACAAAACAGGAATTTTTACAGATGCTATTCGTTTAGCAGGGCGTCATCTATAGGGCCTAAAAACAGAGCTTTTCAAAATAGTTTGCTGCTTGTTTGTGTCACGTAAGACTTGAAATATAGCATTTTTTATAGTAGTAAGGTAGAAACTAGGAAATTTATGCTTTACAGTTTTTAGGTCTCAGATCAATATCTGTAAAACATACGCAATTAAACAACTAATCATTTACAGATTTTACCAAAGCAGTGTAACTACAGGCTACGGTATCGTGCGTGAATATTGTAATCGGCGTGCGTGATTCACTCGACCGTGACGAGACATTCACACGGGCCGCACTGTATTGTCGCAGGCCAAAACGCTTGATCAGCATGCAGTATAAGAAAGATCTATTTGTCGGCCGATGAGGGGAAAGAAAGCCCGCTGCACGCAATCGCAAAATACCGGCCGCTAATAATTAAGCCCCGTGTAGCAGAGTAGAGAGAGAGAGTTTTAAGGGCGCGGTATGAAAAGGTATCGACGAGCCGTACAAGCCGGCCTGTAGGCTGAAGACATACCGGGCCAGGCGCGCGAAACGGGCCGCTTGGCCGGGGCGGTGGAGCGAAGGGAGAAAAGGGGCTATTAGAGATACGTGTAGGCCTATACGGCAACACTGCATGGATTCGTCGAAAATTCTATCACGCGGTGAGCGTATAATCATTATTGTCATAAGACCAGCAAGTCGGGAAAAAGGTTAGGCCTAATCGTTCTCGAAAAGAAATAGGATACGATTTTTGAAAAAAATCGGACTCGAATATTCACTACAGCGATGATTTTTATATCTGGTTTCTGCGAAGAGACAACATTCTAAAATATTATTTCCAGTTTTCCACGTATTCATTTCGTGCGACCAGAGAGAGTGCGAGAGAGAGACAGACAGACAGACAGACAGAGAAAGAGACAGAGAGAATGTCGACGGCGTTGAGAGCGACGCAGAGTTTCACGGCCTCGGGCGGTGATCGGGGATATCCGTCTCCGGAGTGTGACGCCCCCTCCTCCGCCGTCTGTCTCAAGGATTTTCTCCGGTCCCACAGTCTTCCGTGTTTCGCTCGGGTCGGCCACGGCCACGGCCACGGCGGACGCCACCCCACCCGTCGGTCCCGGTCGACCAGGGACGAGGAGGTCTTCCTATACTGCGTCGCGAGGGTCAGCTACGTGGCGGCCGACGAGATGAGCGTCGTTCACGGCAGGAAGCACATCCAGCCGACCGGACAGCGCTTCTACGTTCCCATCGACTGCCGGGCCTGGTTCGAGGTCCTCTCGCAGGACGGCATCTCCGCCCGTCCCCTCGGCTCCGTCGCCGAACTACAGGCGAAACTCGGCGTCGCCTCCCGCTGCCTCGTCCGTCAGTCCGTCGGCGCCTACGTTCGCCGGACGGACGATGGCGGATACGACGCCCGGATCGTCCGCCGCGGCGACGTCCTGACCGTCTCCGAGACCGTCCTCGTCTCGTCGAACCGAGCGGGCGGCGGCGGCGGCCCCGGCCCCGGTTCCGGTCCCGGAGCGGCCGTCGGGAAGCAGCTGCTGTGCTGCACCGATCGGCGCGGACGCGAGGTGTACCTCGATCTCGCCCAGCGCGGTCTCTTCACTCCGATCGCCGGAAGCACCAACGTGACCGGGGCGCACAACGTCAAGTCGCTACTGACGAAGTTCCGTCTTCCCGTGATGGTCCGCCTGCTGTACGGGAACGTCGGTCAGGCCGGCGGGACTCCGTACAGCACCGGCGTGTTCCGACTCGTCCGTCTGTTCGCCGACGAGATCGTCTTCTCGATGCCGATGAGCGCGTCGAGACCGGACAGGCGCCGGGTCCTGGCGGTTCCGACGAGAACGAAGTCGATGGCGCTGAGGAAGGCGCTCCGGTCGCGGGACGAGATGGCGACGCTGGTTCCGAGCCTCAGCAGACACTGCCGGCTGTTGGTCGACCAGCACCTGGACACCGTTCTGTCGGTGGCGGCGATCTGCGAGTCTTCGTGGCTTCTGGCGGACGTCGAGTTCGAACCGTCGTCGAAACCGGATTCGAATATTAATAAGGATCGCTCTTCCAGCTCCGCCTTTTCCTCCTCCTCGGGCGCCGTTCCTTCGACGGATGCGGAAGAAGAGGAGCTGTATCGCGAGATAGAAGACATCTACAACAGGATAGCGAATCCCATTGTACCGCGTCCCATTGTGTTTACCGCCGGAGGAGGAGGAGGAGGAGGAGGAGGAGGAGGAGGAGGAGGAGGTCGAAGCGGCAAAGGTCTGAGGCGAAACGCCACCGTTCAGGATAGGACAACAACGTCTTCCGGTCAGAAGGCGCTCTTGGTCGACGACAACTGGCAGATGCTGCCGCGCCAGAGAACCGCCAGCCCCGTCGTCTTTCTCCTTCACGACGACGGCGGCGGCGGCGACCGGAGCGAACCGACGCTGCTGCCCCCTGACGCCCAGGTCCAACAATCCGACCCGAGACCGAAGCAGGACAGACCGCGAAGGAGGAGGAGGACGACGACGACGACGACGACGGAGATGGCGGGCGCTGTTCCCGAAGACCAGCGACGAAGAGACCACGTCTACGAAGAGATCCCATTCTTCGCGAAGAAGAAGGTTACGGACCTCGACGAAACCATGTATGCAGAGGAAGTCCAGAGGGCAGTCGCCCGTCGTCCCGGATCGCCGTCGTCGGACGAGGGAAACGCCAATAAGACGGTCGAATCAGACGATCCGTGTCCGGTGCACGATCTCAGATCGTTCGCCAGAAATCCAGAAGGAAACGAAACCAGACGATGGAGGAGGAGGAGGAGGAGGAGAAAATGCGCCGAAAGAGGTTCCGGGACGTCGAGAAGAAGTACGGATCTCCGCGCGTCCGAAATCCATCGTCGGGACTCCGCTATTCGACAACAACGAACCGGAAATGACGGACCCGAAGATCAATGGCGTCATCAACGACCATCTTTCTCGTCCTCCTCCTCCTCCTCCTCCTTCGCTGCCGCCGAAGCGCGTGGAATCGGCGATTGACCCGCTGGACCTGGTCGTCCCCAGCGCCGGCGTCTTGCCGCCGCCGCCGCCGCCGCCGACCGCCGTGTCCCGCCACTCCTCGCCTAATCCGAATCCGGAGATTTCCCGGACGCCGGGCGATCCGGTGGCCACTCCGGTGGAGCGACGCCAGTCTTCGAGGGTCTCGACCGCCGTCCGGACGCTCGGGAACGCCTCCCGGTCGGTCCTCAACACCTTCCGGAAGCTAGGGGGCGTCGTTGGTCGATCGTCTGCCGTCCTGGTGATCAGCGGTCCGGAAGATGGAAGACAGCCGGACGCCACCGAAGGAGAAGAAGAAGGAGAAGACAAGGACCCCGTGAAAAGACCGTCACCTCCTCCTCCTCAGCAGACCCTCGGCGATCGGCCAGATGTTGTACCGAAAGGCAATTTCATCGACGGATCCGAAGAGGAACTGACGGTTGCTGGTCTACGGCTCTGAAGAGGAGCGCTGGTTATAATTATTAGACGACCCCCTAACTGCACAGAAACCAAAGATCTTACATCTCAGACTAATTGTAGGCCTATTAGCATTACGTTACAATTTCGCTTTTCGAACAACTCAAAGCACCGAATATACAGTAGGCCTAAAGAAGTTACAGCTTTAGGCCTACATGGTTTCAACGTAACATAATAATAAATAATAATAATAATAATAATAATAATAATAATAATAATAATAATAATAATAATAATAATAATAATAATAATAATAATGGGCCTAATAAGTGCGACTTTGGGCTAAACAATTATAAGCTATCTGCTCTGTTATCTACGGTTTAAGCATGGATTTAAGTCAACTGAGTCTGGTTAAAGGTCATTGAGTTAAAATCGTCTAAGGATTCTATGTCAATTTTGAAAAATTCCACGAAGCACTGGTGATAATTAATTATGTGGTGATAATTAATTGTGTGGTGATAATTAATTGTGTGGTGATAATTATTTGTGTGGTGATAATTAATTGTGATATTATTGCTTTGAATTAATTGTGACAATAATTTTTGCGTTTTTAAATATCGCGTGTCTGTATTGTGCGCAAACAACACAAACTGATAAGACGAATGTTCTGAAAGTGAAACTCTTGGATTAAAAGCGAAATTAACTCTGAAACAGAGCGAGGAAGATTATTTGACGAGTGGAGACCACGACGCAGAGATGTCCATGGGTCCATTTAAAAAAACACACAATTCAACCCAACCCAACCCAACCCATCAAATCTCCAACCCAGGTTTGAGCCAAAGGGGTGACCAGTTGCTGCTGGACGCCAGGGTGCGATTTGTGACTTGGAGCAGTGGGGGGGGGGATAAATCGCGCCCTGTTGGACACCCCCATATAATCGCCGCCATTTTAGCATCTACAAGAGTTGCCTCAAGTTTGGCTTTTAAGTTTTAGCAACAGCCTGTGAAGCTATGCATTGTATAGTAAAGTGTCAAGATATCCGGTCCATTGTAGGCTATAACAGGCTTTATAGACAACAAACACACCATGTACATGTATAATATTAGTTCTCTGTGTGACATGGCCAATTGAAGGCCTATTGAACAGTGGATGTATATAGATAGGCCAATGTAAAATTTTCTGCGAATTGAAGGAAGAAATTCTCTGATAAAACCCGCATTTTCGTTTGTCCCCATCTTCATTGCATCAAATCATGCAAAAATAATCGATAACAGCATTCTCAATTTCTACCTTCAGGATTCAAAATAGAACACCTCGCAACCATTTCATAACCAGAGACTGTACGAGAACGAGGCAGTCTAGGCCTACATCAACAATATGAAAGTCCTGCCGAATATTTTGGGGATGGTTAGTAAATCAACAGAGAATTACGAGTCAGCGTCTGTTTGTTTGCCTTGTTTGAATTGGCGTTACATAATATGAGGGTTGTCGCCTTCTTGGCGCCATAGAAGACCTGTTAGGTAATATATGTTCGCTATATCGATTGGAATTGATGAACAAGGGTACGAAACGTGGAAATTTTACGTCCAAATTTTATGTCCAAAATGCACCAAGACCAAGACTTACTGACTTCTACAAAATTTAGAGGTACCGACCACCGTTAAAAAGGAATGGTCAATCCCACGGGAGGCTTGGACAGTGGACACCCCCAAGTTTTGTGGCAGGTCGCCGCCTATGAGCATATGAGCTTCTGTAGCGCCATTTTAGTAATGCAACTGGCATCAGTCGATGGTCGTTCCAGAGTAAAATCGCAATCCTCGCGCATTCTGTCGATTCTAGAAAATAAATTCTCAGAATAATAATTAATTGCGCCTGGTTAGTCGAGTTTTTTAGGCCAAACTTGTCGATAACTGTAGTATTAGCCCCGGCGAAATATAGCGGAAATATTATTTCCCCAAATACCCATAGCCTACTTATGATGCTCAATGGATTTCACACTGACTTGTGAATTTGTCCGCAGTCATGACAAAATGCGCCACCTGACGGAATTTTTGAGGCGAATACGATGTTCTATTTCACAGTGGCGTAGCCAGCTTTTGCAAAGTGGGGTTGTTAACTGAAGGCACTATGCAACTGAACACTGAAACCGCGGCCGACCCCTCCCCCCACTACCCCCTTCAACAAAAGTCAACGGATTTACATAAATTGTGTTGGTCATATTTTTTTGAAGTGGCGTTGTTTGAACAACCCCAAACAACCCCGTGCGACGCTGCTGGGGGTCGGCCTGTTGTTACGTCATATTTTAGGGGGTCTGACGTTTTGTTACGTCACGTTACGTAGAGTGGACAGGGGTAAAAAAGTGCCAAAGGGCGTTACGTCATTTATGGACGACCCCTAAAGACTAATCCAACAGTAGGCTATAGATAAGCAAAAATTCATAAGAGTGATGAAACGAATTATATCCACATTTTCTTGTGTCCCCATCTCCATTGAATCAAACCGTACTAAAATAATCAGTAGATTCTGCCTCAATTTTATTCTAGAGCGTTCGAAATGCCACGAAAAATGGTCAACTAATTCAAGCGACATTATAAAGTCTTTCAGAAATAGAGGGGGTCGCCGCGCAGTGGCGTAGCCAGCTTTTGCAAAGTGGGGTTGTTAACTGAAGGCACTATGCATAAAAGAGGCAGTCAATTGAACTTCTATCTATGTTGGCCCGGGTAACTCTACCCGGTCAGACCCTCATCGCTGGTCTAGGTCACAACAAGCATCGAAGCTGGCGGAGTGAATCTTGTTATCTTGCGATCATCATCTCTCATTTGCTAATGAGATCGTCTTTCAAAAGCATTCGCCCGGTGGCGCTAAAATATACTCTATCGTAAAAATTTCAAGATTGAAAAGTTTTGACACAAAACAACTATTGCATAATTCCGATACTCTCCTTCATGAACCAATCAATCAATCAATCAATCAAATATATAGCGCCATTATATAATGATGCATATATAGCATCAGCGGTTGTTGTAGAAGGAACAATAATTATTATGGAATGGTGACGATGAAGAGGGCAGTCTGATCGGTGGGGGCTTCATTCGAAGACCGATGGCACAAACAGGAACAGTTAATGACTTAATTTAAAGGGTAGCCTAATATTGCGCTGGTTTGACGAAGTGATGCATAGGCAATGAATTTCGGAGACTGTTTGTTGATTTGGAAACAACTAGTTACTGCCATTGACAGTACGAGTGCGAGGGACATCAACAAGAGATTTCTGCCGACGAGCATCCGAGTGAAATGGCCGCAAAGTCGATCGCAAGATGAACCGTGCCTTAAGATAGCTGGTTCCTTGTATCACAGATTTTACAGGCTACAAAAATATTATAAAATCGATTTTCTGTATGACTATAAACAAAGGAAGGACTATTGTTATACAGTAGTTGCGTAGATATGCAACACTTTCAGCGGAGTGATGAAACACTTGAACTAGAATAAGATTTTCTTGATGTTCCATCATAATTGCGTAAAATGATGCAAAGATTGTCAATATACTGTCCATCCCTGTTTTATTCTACAGCGTTCTAATAAATGCGATACTTCGCAGCCATTTCAAACCGGACGCTAAGCTTACTTACAGTAGTCCTCATAGCAACAGATAATAATATGTTTATTTCACGAGACCCATATAGACTGCATGTTAATGCTGGTCGAAGTCTAGATTGAGAAGATAAGATATCGCGACCATCAACATAGGCGCTGACGCATCTACCTGTTTCGGCCATTTTCTGTTTTCACCTGTAGAAGGCCATTTGCCACGAATGGTGAAATCTACAAAGTCCGCGAATCGTTAGCGTCTCTTTCGTGACAGTCGTCGTGAACCTTGAATTATTTTTGGCCATGCTTGTCATTCTTGCAGAAACTGAATTGTAACGGGCATTTTATCTGGTTTCATATTATAAGCTTAATCAAGATAAGTGGTAGAATTGAGCCCCCCCCAACCTTGAACGCCTAGTAGAGTTGAGATACGCGGTCTTAAGCAATTCCGCAGATACTTTAGGACAAATTTTCAACTCATCTAATAACATTTTAATCTGGTTTGCACGAAATTTACGACCAGCCTAGGCCAGAGATAGATGGCTATGGGTTGGGTTAACCCATGGGATGGGTTGGGTCAGACTTGTCCATGTATTTGGTGGGTTGAGTTGGGTCAGAAAGTAAGCCATGCATGGTTTCAATGGCCATCTCTGGTCTAGGTCCGAAATTGGGGAGGGGCGAGGGCCCCTCGCGATTACGCTGATAGAAACCTTCAATGACCGAAATTAAAATTAGGCATCGAAGTACATTTTTACGACACGTCTCTTCGCGCGTGGATTTCAATCGACAAGAAATCAATAACCGCAGAATGCATAGGCCTAATAATAGTGGCGTTCGATTGACTCCGTCGTTACGTGACAGGGACTGTGCAGCGAGATTGACCTGCATCTTGACGAAGCTTCTTCACATAAATTTTCGGCCGTTGTGTGTTTTGTTTTTCTTCTGCGTTTTTCTCTCATCCAGGCACATGAACGGTTGATCAACACGCTAAACTCGGACGGCAATGGAGTAGAGCCTATCGCAAAAAAATTTGGGACGATTATGGGGGGGGAGGAAAATAATTTTAAGTGGGAGAGCTGCTGTCAGCGACTGAGCACTAAAAGTCTAAAACGTGTCCAGGCATTGCTCTGCAAATATCTAACTGCAGTTTACTTAGAAACTTTATAGATACACTGATGTTTCTTCCGGCCGACAACCTAGCTTGAAAGATTAAGCGCATAAGAATAAGCAGCTATTACTGTACTATTTCTAGAGCGCTGTATACATTCACGGGATTTTACTTACTTATTGTAAAGAACTTTCAAAGACCTAGTCATGCTCAGCGTTATGGAAACGCATTAGGCCTACTGCAGTTTTCTTTTAAAATCTCACGCTATACAAAAAATACAAATGCATATTTATGTGAGAGCAATTCTTTTGTGTTTTATGCAATATCATAGCGTAGGACTTGTGTAACTAAGGGCGTTAGTCTAGATTGTACATGCGCTACTGTAGCTTTCTGTAACAGCCTCTAGTACCTTCTCCCTGTATGACGTCTCAATTGAAGCATTTTTAGTTGATGCTCTTATGGTTAATCCTTCTGCACAACTGAAAGGCGAAGGTCAATGTTCTTCTGATTTCTTGGTCTCGGGCTCTATGGCAGCGGTCGGAGTCATCACTTTTGTTGAGTGTTACGCTCGCTCTCGAAAATCTTCATTTGCAGTCGAGTGTCGAGGAGTTTGGGCGGTCGACTGGGACCGCATCATGCATCGACAATCGACGGGGGGGGAAGGGGGGGGGGGGAGGGAGGGCTCGGTTCAGATGACGATATGCAGTCCTGCCTTCTGACCGGACGCCATGGAGGCGTTTTACCTTCGTGCAGCAAACAAAGCTGTCAATTTCACTATTTGCAGTGTTGGAGTGGTGAAATTTGAGCTAGGGGAGGGTGGGATGGTTGAGGACTGAAATTCAATGAATGACAGAAACTGCATGTACCCGATATGCGATTTTTGGGAGGTTTGCAAAGTTAGCAGAGAAGTTGGAACCCCCCCCCACCCCCACCCCACCCCACCTCCCCCCCCCCCAAACCCCAACCCCTGCAACTCCAGCACTGACTATTTGTATTTGGCAGTTGACTGACAGGAGGGGGGGAGAGAGAGAGAGAGAGAGAGAGAGAGAGAGAGAGAGAATCAAACGTGAAAAAGTGAAAAATGCGGGACAGAAAAATATGATATAAAAATGATGGCATGCTGCCATGTAACGTAAACAAGTTCCCCTTTGCGTGGTACGTCAAGCTTGGGTACGTGATTCTAAAACCGTAGCTTATGTTTTTGCATAAACATCTACCCTAGCGACATCTTCTGGCGATGGCCCTCAATATATATATATATATATATATATATATATATATATACGTGTGTGTGTGTGTGTGTGTGCGCGCGCGCGCTCTACGACGGCCTCAAGCACTCTCCTCTGTCGAATTCTCTAGGCCTAATCGCTTGCTTGGTTTTTTCTTCTGCTATAGAGGCGGAGAATTTTCTAGAAGCGAAAGCCTTGTTAGAGGAGGACGATCATTGGTTACAGAGTCTCGCTGGTCGTTGATCTGATTATCTGGACATAACGATATTTGAATTTGCAGAGAGCGTTGCTTTTCGATTGTATACGCGACAGAGATTCTTTATCGCCGAGACGACCTGACCAATCGAGTAAGATCTGCTTGGTTTTTTCTGCTATCGCTTAATTTTCAAGTAGGGGAGGGGGTAGCCGAGCGATGAGACGAGGGCGAATTGGCGGGATGACCCCCATGCCCAGATCAGCAAAGAATCTTTAAGATGTTTGCCATATAAATTGATGAAACAATTAGACAAGCGAGTGCTATAAGCAATACGTTTATCTGGATCTTTTCTACTCCCCACTTTGGCCCTCTTCGACATGCGAGACATGGGTGTTACCTAGGGTATTTGACTCCCTTGACAGGGGTCAGAAAATTAAACTAACAGGTTAAGTAATCACTAATTTTAAAATAATAATGACACTTTATTGACACCAGAGTAAGTGGGGTTTCACTGATGTGAACTGGTCTACGATGCACTCTAAGTCAGTTTTCTCAGTTTTCTCTTCTTTCTATACGCTGAGTTGAGAGCAGAGATTTTAGTCGCTCATTCAAGTAGTGCCCATGGCATCTGTCCTACCTGCCATGCTCTAGTGGGGTGCGGGGTGGGAGGGGTGGGGGGTAAACGCCCAAACCCTAGACAATAATTGATTTTAAGAATTCCAGCGGACAATATATAGGCCTACTACGGAGGGATGTTATCACGCGTCAACAATCAGGACAAGATCCAAGCGGACGACGCCTAACGACAGAATTCCAAGAACTTCGCCTATTTCACTGGACTGGTATTCGGTTTTCTGGGGCGAGGTGGGAGTTCAACTCCCTCGAGGCGATCGGGGGTTGAAAATGGAACAGAATTGCCACTACTCCCAGCCCCCCACCCCGCTCACACCTCTTTTCTTATCAACATAGTGTAGGATTTGCATACCTATACCATTCAACCCTCGACACCTCTGTCGTGAAATAAATTTATATTATTAGACCTATTGGTTGCTATAAGAATTGTGGTTGTCCGCCTATATTCTCTGTTGCTCTAAAGGAAGAAGACCTTGTTGCTCGTATGTAGGAGGGGAGGGCAGTGGAGAGAGAGAGAGGGTGACATTTTTCAATTTTTCAGGCCCCATAACACGAAGGGACTCATGCAACCGTGTTCCTGGCAAATGCTAATGCAAAACAATGCGCATTCGATGTATGTTCGGTAGACAAGTTATGCCTCTCGGAGAAAATTTTCGTCCTTATAATAATTTTAAAGCAACACAATCTGTGTCCGCTAAGTTCGACAAATTCTTATTATTACGACTCGCCTGCTGCTTATCAATAATAATTATTATTATGTGGTTGTTAACGTGGTAGGCCTACGTTAAACCATTCAAACAGTGGTGAGGTCTGAGGCGAAGTCTGAGGTGACTATAACTTGCCTGATGTGGCTGCGCAGTGGCTATGGTCAGATTCGAACCCCTCTACCCTCCCGTTGCGCCCCCAGGATCCTAGAGCCACACCACTATATGGGCGGCCGGATGGGGAGTGCAAGGGGGTTCAATTGCACCACCCTGAAAAAATCGTGGAGTTATGAAAAAAAGTAAAATTACTTGTTTCTTTCATCACAAAGCCTTGTTTTGCACACCCCCCAAGAAAAAATTTTCATTTCTTTCGTCACAATACCCTGTTTTTCACCCCCTCCCCGGAAACATGTCTGCGGACGCCCATGCACACCACCGCTATCGCTGAGTTACAGCGAACAACAACTGACTTGAGACAAAACATCGATAGCGACCGTTCCCTGGTGAGCTTTTCAGTATAAATGATCGTGCGTATTTGCATTCTTTTGTCAGAGGTTGAAACGATCTCGAAGCGGAACCAGAAACATTGGCAGCATGGGCTCATTTGTCGGCCACATTGACGAATCGGTGTTTTTTCTCATCCTCGCTTTCTGGTGGATGTTCAATCACTTTCCCCGATACATTCGCGTGAGTGTAGGCCCTATACACTGTCGTCGGCCTATCGTCGATTATTATAAACCATGCACGATTGATGGCCAAAAGCAGGGTGCGATTTGTGACCTGGAGCAGTGGGGGGATATGTCGAGCTTGAAGGGATGTACATGTAGTTGTTGGGAAATGTATCAGTGGAGGATGTAGTGGTTGGGGATGTAGCAGTAGGGGGGATACAGTTAGGCAGTGGGGGAGAGGGAAGATTCCCCCCTTCCCCCTACAAATCGCGCCCTGACCGACAAAAGGACACTAGTTATTGTCAAATGCTACGTTCAAATGCAATATAAGGCAATCAATAATTATGTGAGCACGTTATGGAAAAAGAGGCGCTGTAGAAATCAATCGATGTATAGGCCTATAGTTCATAGACACTGTTTTTCTACAGTCGTTTTAAGTTATCCAATCTTAGCCTCTTAGCCTCGGTCTCGCTTTGGTTTCTCTGTCGAACCCCGGTGGGAATGTGAGCTTTCTTCGCCACGCAGACTGCGTCACGCACGATCTCTCGTCGCGAATGTAGTTATTTAATTAATTGATTAACTGACTAATTTATCCGACTAAGTATAGTTGCTCGTAAGCGTACATCCGGAACGTTTGCGATCGGTAAATAATATCTGTCGGTCGCCGTTTAAGTTAATTTTACCGACGTGGAGAGGGATGGAGGGAGTGACCGGCGAGAGGAGGGGCAGAGGTGGGTGGGGAGATAGGCCTACTTGACGGTTCAACCGTGTGCCAGGTACTCGAGCGAATATCTTCAAAAGTATCCTTGTCTTTTTAGATAATGCGCAGATACGCGATTGAGATAAGATTAAGATAACGCTGATCTGACCCACTAACTACCGCGATTGCGGACGCGTGACGTCATATGACGCCGACAATGACGTAAGACTGACGTAATTGTTGAATCGTGTTCCATTTTTTGACGACAGCGCTGCTTTCTTTGTGTTTTTTATACGTTTAGAGCCAATGGAACAAGACGGAGTACAGGTGTCGCGTCAGTTTTCCTTTGCCCACGAAACGTTACGTTCCACTGGAAGCGTACCTGAAGACCATCTTTCCAGTGGCAGGTTGACTCCAGTTTCTTCTGGAATTTATGCAAGTCAACGTCATGTGACGTCACCTTTAGCTTTTACCAGAATTATTTCTAGAATTCTGAATGGGGGGAGGGGATCGGTAACATTTAAAAATTTGGGGTGCAGGAAAAAAAGAAAAAACTTCAACAGTCTCAAAAAAGTCTGACTAGCAAAAAACCTTATCAAAAAAGGTCATCCGAGAGAAAAAGTTGGGGTGTTACTTCTCCAATTGGGGGAGGGGTGTTCGAGGTTATTTAGTAGGTATGCATTTAGTATGCATAACAGACTCAGAATAACAAATTTTGAGGGTGTCGACCTCAAATTGGGGGGTGTTGGGGAGATGCTGGAGGATGTAAAACATCACTGGCTTTTACAGACAAATCACCAAACGCTAATATCACAGACACAGACTGTAAGAGAACTTTTCAAAGTAATTTCGATTTACACGTAACTTTGCAAATCACGTGGGTTTACGACCACATTACCTGTGGATCAGGTGCGCTATCAGATGAAATGGACGTAAAAATGCCTACAATCTTACCTTGATTCGACGCCTGTCCTATTAGCGTCCATTATAATGGCATTCAATCACTGCCGGCCATCGTCAACAAGAGGCCTGCACTAAGCTATGAAACCGGCGGAGGCTGGCACGTTAACCTAACGTATCGATTGTAATAAATCGTCAACGGGGAAAGTGTTACCGTGTTCGTACGAAATACGCGGTCGGCGGAGTTTGGTCGATCCGGACTCGCCATCCTCCGAGTTTACGACTTGGTTCGGGCCTCTTGTTAACGCGATGGAAGGCAGTGATTCGAACTGGTTGGGGATCATTATTGTATCGCCCTGTCGGTTGCGCCCCACCCCTACAAAGGAAGAAATTGCTGAAAATAAGTTCATCTTATTAAAATGCAGCATATGAAAATAAATGATTAGATGAATATATTGAAAATAAATGATTAGATGAATATCTTATAACTGTACTTTACAGACAACCCCATTTAGTGAGACCAATCCTACTAAACTACGCTAAACCTTATTATTATTATTATTTATTTACTATTATTATTTATTATTATTATTATTATTATTATTACTATATTATTATTATTATTATTATTATTATTATTATTATTATTATTATTATTATTATATTATTATTATTATTATTATTATCATCATCATCATCGTCATCGTCATCGTCATCGTCAACATCATTATTATTAAAGTGTATTCGTTACAATGACTCAATCTACCAGAAATCAGCGAATTAGAATTGCTGAAAGACTTAGCGGCGACAAATGAATTTTATAAGAACAGAATTTTATCGTAAACATTCAGACGCGATGCATCGGTTTCCATGCGCAGAATCTCTTCGACAGACAGTGTACGTGTACAGTTCGGTAGACCTGCTGTTTGTTGCGATGTTCTTCAGGTCTGATCGGTGAGATATTCTCCGAGGGCGTCGCCTTGACCGACGCCGAAGGTCACTTTCGGAAACTGGCCCAGTTGCAGCACATGTCCATCTACGGAATATTCATTGTCCACGGTCTGATCGACATCATGATGTCCCACGGAGTGCCGCTGCCGCAGGGACTCGACTACCTCAGCGCTGTGGCCGCCATCTCGTGGTAGGCATGGCGTTTGTCGGTCGGTGGGAAGGGGGCGGGCGGAATCATCGGTCACTTTTTACTGCATTTTTGGGGACAAACGTTGGGTGCTATGTTGGGTGCAGACGATATATATATATATATATATATATATATATATATATATATAGAAGACGACTCTAACTAGTGGGGGGCTATGTATTGTCGTGCTTGAGTCTTGACTGAATCCAGTTGTCATTTTCTCTGCCGTGCGTGACACAGGTACGGCCTATCGTTCAGTTTCCACGCCCATATGCACGGCAAGGAGATGGTGGAACAGACGATCCACGTCATGCCGATCAGCGTCATGTACGTCACGGCGATCGCCGGAGTGACGGAACTTCTGAATCCGGGTCTATTCGTGGCGGCGGTCGTCAGGATATTCGGATTCCTGTTTCTCGGAACCTGGTTCTGTCAGGCGTCGTTCGTCATGTACGTTCCATATCCCTGGCCAGGTATGAATACACACCTGACGCCGCACACCTAAAAGCACACCTATATATATATATATATATATATATATATATATATATATATATATATATATACAGTAGCAGCATCGTTTCAGTTTAAGGTATTGCAGTCCACTGCGTAATATCATAGCCTGCGTTTTTCTTTCTACACAGTGCTATTCGGTGCCTTCTTCTGTCGAATTCTATTTTGCCATATATAGTGGATTGTATTAATTACGTTTAGCTATATTTCGTTTTCAGTGGCGTCCCTAGGGTAGGTAGATAGGCAATGGCGTAGCCAAGGGGGTTGGGGTTAAAACCCCCTGGTTACCGAAAAGAAAATATTTTAATGAGTTTCTATGCATTTTTAGTTTTGGGACGCGATTTTGGGGTCAACCCCTTCTTGGCTACCTGGCTATATACTATAATATACAATGTAACGGTTTAAGAGATGACGACCTTTTTTGCTTGTCAAGATTTTCCGACGTTGGTCACGGTCAAAACGAAAAATCAACCCCCTTGCGGAAATCCTGGCTACGCCACTGTAGATAGGGGGGCCAGGGCAGATGTCATGGACGCTTCTTGGGGGGGGGGGCGCCAAAAACTGAGATCGTCCTAGAAATAGAAGAAACTGGCTTTGAAGCACGTGATCATAGACCAGTTCGCATCAGTAAAAGCAAGAAAAGTGCAGGCAATGAATGCCTTGCTAATAATTAGAGATCTGTTAACTGCTAAATGCCTGGCCCCCTGCCATCGGCCCCAAATGCCCTGTCGGTTTCATCCTGTTCTGTTACGACACACGGCAGGCCTATTAATAATTGTTATTGTGCATTGCAGTCATGCTATTATTCGTTGTAAGGTCCTATGTTGACGTAAATAATACGGGTCCGTTGTTGCAACTGGCCTATTTGCTTCGGTGACAAAAATCGATTGTGCTGACGTTCAGTTTCTGCTGAATTCCTTTTGTCGGTTTCGCCAATATTGTTGTTTTTACATTGATTTTCGATTAATTCCTCGTTACTGATTACGACTGTAACTGTAAAATGAGTAAAGTCAACGCGAAACAAACGTGACTTCTTGTAAAAATCCCTTATATGCCAGTTGCTCTTGCCTGTTCAGATGTACACGCAGACCTATTTTGTGTGAAGGTAGCGGGTTACTACGACGGCGCTATAGAAGTGAAAGATGAGTTTTAAAAAATCTGATTAAACTGTAGCCTGTTTTCGTCAAGTGTGCTTCGTTCAGTGGACCGAAGTGACAAAAACAGCTGTTGCTTCTGCACGACTGCTTGCTCGTTCACGCCCAATTGGGACTTCAACAGGGCGCTATTTTGGCTCGAGCCGAGGCCAGATGCTTAGGCTACTTAACGAGAGGACGCGCTTAGAATGGAAGAGACCGTCGAGCAGTGTTTATTCTTGGCCTTCTCTGGGGGATTCCCCCCCAAGTTTGAATTTTCCCCAAATATTGTTTGTTGACATTTTGGGAAGTAGTATGACCTCCCCAATTTCTGTTCCCCACAAAAATTTTAAACTTCCCCCAATGTCTATAGGTGGCTAGAATAACCACTGACCGTCGATCAATTCTGTTTGGTTTCTAATTTTTTCATAATCACCCCCTCGACTGTTGATTGTTTCAACTAAATTTCTCGCCCTAAATGTCAGGATGCGATTAGCCGGGTAGGGGTAGGTGGGTGGTGGTGGTGGTGGGGGGGGGTGTCGGGGCTCCTGCCACCTCCCCAATGGTTGAGACAAACTCCCAATAAAGTCGACAATTTCAGTCTTCACATGTCTCGACTCCCCAAGGCGGGGTGAAAATGTTTTTCGGGAGAAATTGTCCAACCCGCACTGCATTTTTTTAAAAATCGACCCCTGTTCTAGACAACCAACGACATTTTCCCGCAATTTCTACGCATTCGCGTGCATGCATTTCGAGTGAATAATAGACTAATGATGTATTCGTTGTTGTTGTCGTTTTATTCGATAATTCCGTAGGATCGAATCTGAATCCCAACTGGGACCAAACGGACGAAAGAAACGTTAACTTTATCGTCGCCAGCTTTGGTTATCACATGATTCTGAACGTCGTTATCGTAACCGTCGTCTACCTGGTCTGCTACGCGTACCTGAGGTTCAGGGAGAAGGTCGCAGCCAGTTCCGGCGTCTGACGACCGGCGGCGACTGTCCAGAGGAAAACGGAGTCCAGTTTAAGCCGCTGCTGAACGGCAGCAACAGCGGCTTCGAAGGCCATTGACCTTTCCACCCCACCCCACCCCCCCCACACACACACAGATCAATCGAGTGCAACACATTGTGTACTTTCGTATAGCGAACGGTGACTGCGTTGAACCTTACTGGACGCCGTGCGTTTTAGATTATATATATATATATATATATATATATATATATATATATATATATATATATATATGCAGCAATGAAAAAATCGTTGGTGTCTAGAGCCAACTATAATAAATTCGTGATGATGTGTTAAAAAAGCCAGGACTCGGAAACCTAGGATCTGTGTGTTTCCTTTATAAATAAAGTATTGAATTTTTAAATTTTTATAGGAATTTCCCTTTGCTGTTGCATTCTTGCACTCTGGCTTTCCCTATGTTACTTTTTAAAATAAGTGCTGACAAATTTAAGAACTTTCACTCCGCTAATGATGCAATACATAATTTACTGACAGTAAAGCCTTTTACTGGATGTTATATGTGCTAAAAAATGTATCTATGAAAATTCTGTTCAGTTTGATTCAAGTTTGGTTATTCGAAGCCACAGACCCGCCGATAGGGGAGGGAGGGACAAATTCTCAGGGTCCAGGGGATCTCCAGGGACCCGGACGGGTCCGCAATAATGTCATCTCACGCAATATTAAGATATTTATTATGAACACCTGTGGGCGGCGCTCTGGGTGGAGTGGGTGCCTTTAGAAGGTGGTCGGGGTGGGGGTGACAACCATTCTCATGGACCTACTAGGATAGCAAGCGTGCATTTTCAATGGCTGGGCCACGAATATGGAATTGACTTCCATGCATCATTTGGATCCGCTCCTCTGTTCTGTACTACTACTACTACTACTACTACTACTACTACTACTACTACTACTACTACTACTACTACTACTACTACTACTACTACTACTACTACTACTACTACTACTACTACTACTACTACTACTACTACTACTACTACTACTACTACTACTACTACTACTACTACTACTGCTATTAGGCCTACTACCTGTTAATAAAAGCAGTCCTCAAAAGAAAAACTGGCAAAACTACAGTTAATTGGCTGCCATTGTGGTAAAGTGTCGGCTGAAAACATGTGCCACTTTAGAGACAAGATCTGAAAATTGGTTTTAAACGCCTCATCATCGAGAATTTCTTCGCGCTAAGAGGGACTTCTTCGTTTCAACAGCACGTCTCCAGTTCAAAGACGTTAGGTCTAATTAGAGGCGCGAGGATGGCGTCCATTGCGTTTCGCTCTAAACAGTTCTAACGACGGAACGGGGGAAAACTCCAGAAGAGAACAGCTGTATCCACTTTAATTACCCGCCAGCCCGACGCCATTAAACTCTTGTGAGATCGCCAGATCTGACAGAAATTACCTGCGAATGCTGCAATTTCGCTCACCTGTGCATGCGGTTTCCATGACAACCGGACCTAGCAGAAATCTTTGCTGTCAAAGTGATATATAGGCCTATTAATATATATATATATAATATTATACTAATAGCTTTAATAGTTAAACTGGTATTCTTCCAGTGCTTGGAAACGCTAAGTTTCTCTCAAAGGTAAAAGGTAACTACAGCGGTCGACAACACAGTGGAGGTAGGGGTGGGTAGGGCAGGGTGGGTTGGGTTTTGATGGGGCGTGGGCGAGGCAAACTCCCACTCCCAAGGAAATCAAACGCTGGTTAAGTACAGTAACAGCAATTTCAATGATCTACCC